>OY755185.1:4610883-4882029 GCA_963576735.1 Bedellia somnulentella | reverse complement strand
TTACTTAGTTAGTTAGTTAGTTAGTTTAGTGATGACTAGTGACTGACCCTGCGTTGGGTGTTATTGTTTTTCGAAAGAATTGGCTTGGGTTGGCCCTGTGGCCTGTGCGACTTCACCATGAATTTACGTGTGCTCGGCAGATGAGGGCCGCCCTGGCGTGGCAAATATGTGTGTACCTAAGCTAAATCGGAGGTAAATGGTGGCTTTGAATGTGTTAGAATATTCAGAGAGTGATATATCTGGCAATTAATATTAAGCGTCCTTTATTATTATCACCATTTCCTCTTTTTATACACTTAGTAATACTTGATTCATCTTAGTATTTGACTAACAATCAGAAATTTCAAATTTAAATAAATATAGAAATACAAATTAAGAAAGTCTTTTTTAGTTTTCACGTGAAACTAAATTAATATTGTTCCCGAAACTTTGTTAAGGAGACAAAATAAAATGACGCCAAGAAATATACTATTTTACATTGTAAGAAGGATGTTTTATTGCCCTATAAATTTAGCATTACCTTTGACTCCGAGGTACTTGAAAAACTATAAATTCAACTATTTATAACGTACGTACCTTTGGGACTCGTATTGTCAATATCAAACTGTAAAAATATAAAAAAGTGGGTGGTTATTTTAGTAGAGGACGAACACAGAGGACACATTTACATTGATAAATATAGCATATGAGTAAAAAGATAGGTATATAGGATTGGATAAATATAGCATATGATTAAAAAGATAGGTCTACAAAATCAGAAGAACTTGTTTTTTCTTCAACTTATAGTAATTTATTGGTTTAAGGTCATATTTATTGATTGTTTGGCACAGACACATAAAAACGTAGGTTAATATTATTATATTATATTTCCATCACTTTATCTTATCCACAGAGTGCCAACAGTATCTCGTTTTACATATTTTCTGAAGTTATACTGGCATTTGCTTTTGGAAATCACAATGTTAACAGTAACCGTCGCTTCCTCATCCGAGAAGCATCCTTGCCAGGTCTCCCAATCTCTAAAATTCGTAAAATAAAATATTTTTTAACAAAAAGAAACCGACTTCCTAGTTGAAAAAAGGAAAACTTAAAAAAACCGAAAAATGGTTAAAACTTAGGACAAAGTAATACGAATTATGATTTACATGGAAAATAAATAATCAACTACTAAAAAGTAAGAAATAAGTTTTTTTTCATTAAATATGAGTACTGTGATTGACACCTTAGGAATTTCTTTATTCCATACGCGTCAGTTCAACCTACCTAAATCTTAAAACTCTCTTAAATAAATTTTTGAGTCGGTGCCAGTCAAACAAAATTAAATTCACCCTTATAGCTATATCTATATATATCTCTGATTATTACAATCTAAACACTATTTTGCCTAACGTTTCAAAGTTTATACAAACGAAATAATAATAATAATTCGTATTACTTATTTTTTGTTTTTTCAAGTAGGAAGTCGGTTTCTTTTTGTTAAAAATATTTTTATATATGGGTAGTTCTACTCACAGTGGAATTAAATGGGACCATTTAGTGAACCTTACTTTATTGTTGTTAATTGATATAAACAGAGATTAGAGACCAAGAATTTACTACAACATATCCATTATTTAACGCGCCAGACAAAATTATAATTAATATCAATTTCACAGCGGTTTTTCTATTTTAGATGGACAGGGAAGTGAGAACATATACAGGGAAGTGAAAATATTATTAAAGGTTACATCAAAGTTTATATTATTTATTCCGAAAATAAAAAATGTGCATCATAAAGTTACACTATCAATTTAGTATTAAATCTGGGTATTGAACCTATCTTACATTAACTTAAAATCTTATATTAACTCAAAATAATTATAACGTCAGATTTTCAATTTCAATGGGAACTGTTTATTTATCCTTAAAGTTACAATCACATTTAGAGAGATCACGTCGTAGTCCATAATTAGCGACTAATTTAATTAAATTATTGACATACATACATATACTCACGGCTATAAATCCCAAGAAGGGGTAGCCAGAGCTAAGGAATAAGAAAATCCTCAGCCACTTTTGGAAAGTTGAGTGGGGAAAAGATGGTAAAGTAAAAGTTGTTGGTGACGAGTCTCCAACCGCATCGCCCAAGAATCCCTAAAAGCCCCAATACCGTTAGTCGCCTCTTACGTACACCCATGCGGGGTATTGCTATTCTAAGCCGACACTACACGGAACTATAAATTATTGAGTTTACAGTTAAGTGCTTACTTCAAACTAAAATTATATAACAGGTAGTTTTAGAATGGCTACAGTCTTATGAACGTTCATTTTAAAGATCTTATAAAGTTAACAAATCAACTACAACAAAATATGAATGAAATATATTTCCCTTATTAATGAATCATCATTAATAAGGCAAAGTCTTAAATCTATCTACAGTATAAAATCTCCATCTGGCAAACATTCTGAGCATGTAAATGAGGTAGGATCGGTTTTGATACAATTTATTTGCGCCCATTGATGGCACATGATGCACTGGATCCAATCTTAACCAGTTGTGTCTTCTTTATATAAAGCTCCACAAATAAGACATGAACAATCATCTGTTTCACTTTCGTCCCACTTCTTTTTCATCCCTTTTACTGTCTGTTTTGGCTTCGATTTAGTTCTTGTTTTCTCACTTAGATTAGATCTCTTTTTGTTACTAGTTCGTTTTGTTTTCTTTCGCCAATTCTTATCTCTTTCTATTGAAGTAATATTTTCATTAATTTCCCTCTTTTTCGCTCGACGCGACTCTTCGACTGGACACAATTCATTAGTGTCAAGAGATTCATTAGTGTCAATCAGAATCATCAGTGCTCAGTCCAAAAACACCCATAAAATCAATCATGTCAGTTGACTTCATAATGCTGGTGCTACCGTCATTACATTTCTCAGTATCAGATTCACTATAAACATCATCAACATTTGCTTTCATAGTGGAATATTTTACGACGCCCATCCGGAAGTGCTCGCACTCGTTACTGCAAAAAGAACTAAGAGTTTTCATCACCAGCTTCAATGGAGAGTATGCATTTCCCTGCATTTGGTGTATTTGCAAAGAACCTTTAAATGGCACTAAATTTGGCTGATTGCTCGATAATAACTTTTCCATTTCTTCTATTTCGGCATCAGTTACAGTAAATAGAGTTAAGTTTGGGCATCGATCTTGAACAGCGCCACACTACTGAGTTAAGTTAGTTACATCACAACCCATGGCCACGACATGGTCTGCTGTTCGTTTACACGTAGCACCTACGCCATCCGGTGCACCTTTGCCATTTCCAGCTTCGTGATTGTTCCAAGTCCAGTGTATAAATCGAGGCCACATTTCGGGTATTTTGCACGCTAATATGTAAAACATTAGCTTGTTGCGATACTGGGTGACTGGGCCATCACTGACAAAATTGATGTTTTCAATGTTATGTGGAAGTTCCTCCAAAACAGGTTGAAGATGAGCCCAAATAGCGTATACATTGTGAGACAAATTTGTTGAAGCTGTACAATACGATCTTAATGACTTTTTCAAATATATGACACCAGTGTGCAGAGATATTTGCATCCGCAATCCCCCAAAGTGAAATGATTGGATCTCCTCGTTGTATTTACAAGCATAACTTTCCGAGAAATCCATATGCACGTTCGCATCATTTTCACTAGAGATTCTTTCAACATATTTAATGACTGGTACTGGTGTACAATGTTTCTTTCATGCTTGAAAAATTTATCGAAATCATTTTTAAGTTTTAGGATTAAGTGCCGAGCAGAAGTTTCTAAAGTTATTTTCTTCTGTTTGATCACTGTCCGGTCCTTTTTGGTTCTGGCATCTGTTGTTGTTTCACGATTGGACTCCCAGACTTGATACTTAACAGACATTTTTTGAGCTGATTCTTAAATAAATAGATAGAGCTCTAAAAGAATAATATGGTAAAATTAATAAATTTTTGTCTAAACATACTAAGTATAATATTTAAATATCGATGTCTAATTATTCGTATGACCAAAATATCATATGTTAACGATATTTCGGTAGCTAATTTAATCCCAATTGTAAAAATAATTGAATAAGTGATTAAAAATCTCACTTCCCTGGCAAGCTATCACTTCCATGTCTACGTGAATCCAGGGAAGTGATACATAGGGAAGTGAGATTTTTGAAGTATTTTGCCAAAATCATGAAATAAACAATTTTGGTATCAAATTTAATGTTACCAGTAAATGGGCGCAAGTAAGCTTCAAAATATTGTGTCAAAAGATCGACATAATATTGAATACACTGTAAATAAATATGTACCAGGTGAGTGAAACTTTGTCTGGCCCAGACACTAAAACCAGCGAAGACACTGCAGCCACGACTAACTGACTGATGGTTTGGCCGAAACAAAACATTCATTAGGCTAACTTCACTACATACTTTCAAACGTAAGGACGACAACGTCGCTTAATATTTGCGTTGTTGCAGATTTTATCGTGTTTAAAGGTGGCAGGGAAGTGATGTCAAATTCGTGTCGCCTTTGTTTAGCTATTGAGAAATTAGGTAAATAGAGGATTCAAACCTGAACTAATTAGGTTAAATGCAAGTTACACTTATGGTATTTTGAATAAAATACTAACTTTGACTAATTTGTTATTTTATAAGGTTTTATTGAGATTCACATAATACATTCTGGGATGTCGCCCCACAGGGAAGTGACAATTTTCCCTATTTGAAGCCATTTTTACCAGAGATTTTTTAATTTAAACGAGTTGATATTCAGTGTCCAAGTACAAGTTAATTTGAACTTTACTACTACTTAAACGCGAAACAAAATCATTGTTAAATTAAGAAGCTACAAGGTGAGCCCCATAAAATTCCCTAATTTGTAGAACTACCCATTTATATTCCTGCGGTCGTTGTAAAGGATATAAAGAACATTGAGGCTTTTTAAGTGATTTTTGGGCGATGCAGTTGGAGACCCATTTGACTGCCTTATCTTCATTCAACTTCCAAAAGTGGATAAATAATTTACTATCTCTGAAGCTATGGCTACCCTTTTTTTGGATTTATAGCCGTTAGTATATACTCATGAATGATTGATAGATGAGTTTCATATATTCATTTTTGTAGTGGTTATAACAGTCAATCTCATCAAGTCTCAAATTTTTTAATACAGAAATGTCAAAAATCTCTATACTAATATATATGTACCTGATATTTTAACCCCTTAGGGGGTGAGTTTCAAAACCCTTTTTGAATTGTTCATAAGAATCATGAAACAAACCATTTAGCACCAAGTTTCTACGTTCAAAAATGAGAATATTGGCCGGTGCTGCCCCCTACACTGACCGTTTGTGATTATGTAAGAGTTTGTAGCCGGTCAGTCATAGATGGCAGTTCTAAAATAAATTGTTATATACAGGGTGCCCGGGGACGCGACGTCAAGCCGGCGCTGGGTGGTAGGCCACATTATACCAATTATCAGAATAATAATGAAAAAAATCGATGTCTTATATTTTGAAAATTATGACCATCCAAAAAAACGGAAAAAGTTACACCCTGTGATGCGTTTTTCCTTCCCATTTCTACAAATTTCCACTTTTTTATAACTTTCGTTTTGTTTCGTAACCCTGAGTAATGCTCCTGTAGCTAGTAGTCTAAAACTTTTACTCAATTGCTCTATCTTTGAAAGAAAATAACAAATCATTCCCAGATCAAGAGAGAAATTTACTTTCTCGTTCAATTTCAACTCAAAAAAAAAAGTACAACACTGGTTAGGCAAGTAACCTTAAAAGTTAGGGCATTTAATAAGGATTCCAAAATGGTATGACAGTTGCTACTTTATTTGTTACATTATTGTCAAAAAAAAATGTTTATTAACAAAGCCGGTTTTTTACCATTATTTTTACTTTTTATTCGTAATGACGTAGATACCTTTATCCTTCCTTCAGAAATATATTTTTACATTATTTTAGAGTAAGCGAGACGGAGAGAACTATTTCATGAAGTGTGAGCGGGGCAGATAATAATGCCGCTTATTTAAATTATTGGCATCACAATTTTTTGCCCTGAGCTTTGGATAGGTTAATGAAATAATAAAAAAATGAGTAAAATTACTAGATTTTATTTTAATTACAGCAAATGTTCCAACTGTCTTCCTTCAGTAGCAATACAAGCCCTACATCTTTTTAAAAAAGATCGGTTTGTGGTACACTTTTTCTTTCACTGCTCCCCAGTAAAAGAAATCGAGTGGGTTTAAATCAGGGGAACGGCCTGTCCAAGAGATTGTGCCTGATCGCCCTATCCACCGTGCCGGGTATTCCTCATCAAGGTATTCTCTAACTGAGCGGGCATAATGCGCTGGGCAACAATCTTGCTGGTACCACATATAGCGGTAAATGTAAAGTGGTACGTCTTCCAGCAGATTTGGCAAATGATTTTGTAGAAAATCCAAATAAATTTCACTATTCAAAATCTCTGGAAACTCATAGGGCCCAATGATCGTCCCATTTAAAATCCCACTTCACATGTTCACTAAAATAATGTAAATAATGTAAACATTTCTGAAGGAAGGATAAAGTTACCTACGTCATTACAAAAAAAAGTAAAAACAATGGTAAAAAACCGGCTTCATTATCAAAAATTTTTTTACAATAATGTAACAAATAAAGTAGCTACTATCATACCATTTTGTAATCCTTATTAAATGCCCTAACTTTTAAGGTTACTTGCCTTACCAGTGTTGTACTTTTTTTTTCAGGAAAGTGAGTTGAAATTGAACGAGAAAGTAAATTTCTCTCTTGATCTTTCAAAGTTAGAGTAATTGAGTAAAAGTTTTAGACTACTAGCTACAGAAGCATTACTCAGGGTTACGAAACAAAACAAAAATAATGAAAAAGTGGAAATTTGTAGAAATGGCAAGAAAAAACGCATCACAGGGTGTAACTTTTTCCGTTTTTTTTTGGATGGGCATAATTTTCAAAATATAAGACATCGATTTATTTTATTATTTTTCTGATAACTGGTATAATGTAGCCTACCACTCGGTGCCGGCTTGATGTCGCGTCCTCGGACACCCTGTATGATAATATTTACAAACTAACTGTCCTGACAGACTTCCAACTGTCACAGAAGTTTAGTCTGAACTGAATCTTTTATAATAAAGAAAAAAAGAAAACATACAGGGATGTTATGTATAATATATACATTAGTATCGATTTGCTTTGGAAGGTTATGGTTTTTTAATGCTCCTGTGAGAACCCTTGCGAAATTCGGGACAAATCCTATATTATGTTGGCCAGGTATAAGCAACATTTATGCCAAATTTGATTAAGATCTGTTTGATAGAATTAACGTGATGACCGGACATACAGAAAGACAGACAGACATTTATTTCAAAAGCGCAAATTTGGCTTCAGTATCGAAAATAAAACATATTCCACCGGTTCTTATTTTTTTTCCTTCAATGTACAGTTTACTAAGGCCAAATCGCCCTGTATAGGGTAGGCTCGAGCCCCTTGGTGGGGACATATATGGGATGTAAGGAGTTGTTATGTACAGTTTTGACCTCATTACAGTCTTATTATAGTATAGATTTTACTATTTATGAGTAAGATATTTGTGATTTTCTTGTTGCATCTTTTCTTTACAAACACTTTCCGTATCAACGGTAGAGTCATTTACATTTTTATAGTCAAAAATCTTAGTAGCAACTGTAGTTTATTAGTTTATCTCAATTAACTCTCAAATTACTTATGATACTAAATCTACATCTAGAAAGAAAAAGACGTAGGCAATATATCAGTTACTAGTAGGCTTGTAAATAACTAAGAGAAAAACTATATTTATGAAGCCTAAGTAAATACGTATTCCACGGTTGGCTTACTCTGAAACAAAGGACGGTTTGGGTGGAACTGAAATAAAAATGCACTAGGACGTTCACCGCAGCGTGTAAGCAGGAAAAATGTAATGCTCTTTTCTTTACCATTGTACACAGTCGTGCGTAAGCTTGTATTTAGAACTAGGATACATGAAATTAATATAATATACGTAAAGGTGGCTTCGTTTTATACACTGCGGTGACTTGATACTATTTTCGTTGCTTGTTAAAATTAAATGGTACGCTTTGGTTAAATATTGATGCTATACCAAGCGAATTACCAAACTAGGTATCAAGTAACTAAAGTAATCTGCAGATTCCATGTAAATGTAAATTACAGTGTAAAATTAAATTAAAAAGCCCTACTTTGTTTACCTAGGTAGTGTGTGTAAAACAAGGATAATATGCTGGATTTAATTTTTTTCATTATTATAAAAATAGAAAATCAAGGACTGTTGATATAATTTTGCTTATTACTAACCCATTTTTATTGGAGCGAAGCTCCATTTACCCCCGACTTTTGCATTTCGTTGTGATCGTACTCCTCCGAAACGGCTCAACTCAGAACCCTGAAATTTTGCACGGTGGTCAAGGACCATGTCTAGATGGTTTATGCCAATTTTGATAAAAATCGGATGTACCACGGAGATAATCACTATTAAAAAAATACAATGTTAGTCTATGGAAAAAATACGTAAACAATGCATACATACATACATACATATACTCATGGCTATAAATCCCTCAACGGGGTAGCCAGAGCTTTGGAGTGAAAAATTCCTCAGCCACTTTTGGAAGTTGATCGGGGAAAAGATGGTAATAATAAATGTTTTTGGTGACGGGTCTCCAACCACATCGCCCAAAAATCACTTATAAAGCCCCTATACCCTTAGTCGCCTCTTACGATCACCCACGGGTAGAAATGGGATAGTGTTATTCTAAGCTGACACTACCCAGCAAACAATGCCAGCGCGTGGAAATAGATTTTTTTCATATTCGATCGTCCCAAAGTCACGTCCGTTTGCGCTCCGACATTTGGTGATTTTTCGAACTTTTGAACTTTTGAAATTTGACAATTCGGTATGCAAAGTTTTACAAAAGTGGTGCTGATTACCAAACCATTTCGAGATATTATGTTTTTAAAACATATTTTCTTGAAATCAAATCAAATAAAGCTAAGATGACCGTTATTTTAGCAAAAAACTGTAGCAGTATTTGACCTTCAGCGTTATGTCAAAGACATTCGTTCTTGCAGTTTATTAATAAAATATCGAAAATCATAAGTTTATTTAGTATATAATGAATGGGATTATATAGAATGGGATGTTTGGACCAAATCTTCTATTTAAGGAGCATCACCGAAAAGTTCTTAGCTAAGAACCGAAAGGTGTATTGCTCCTTCATTGATTTAGAGAAGGCGTATGATAGGGTGGTAAGAAAGTGTTTATGGGAGGTGTTATCCAAGTTCGGTTTGGGGAGTCGACTTATACGTGCACTGGTATCACTCTATGAGGATTCCAGTGCATGTGTGAGAGTAAACGGGGAAAATACTGACTGGTTCGGGATCTCTCGGGGTGTCCGACAGGGTTGTGTAGCTTCCCCGTGGCTCTTCAATTTGTTCATGGATGATTGTTTAACAGAGTTGCGTGAAAGTGATTATAGATTGAGAATGGGTGGATTCATCATTAAATGCCTCTTATATGCCGACGATCAAGTGCTACTTGCATCATCGGTGGAAGAGCTGCAAGAGATGATGAATATTGCATGTGCGTCTTTTGAAAAAAAGGGAATGAGGGTGAATGTGGATAAAACAAAAACTATGGTTTTTGAGAGAGAGGTGAATATGACCGAATGCGTGATTGAGATTAATGGTAAGAAAGTGGAACAAGTGAAAGAGTTTGTATATTTGGGAAGTTTGTATATTTGGGAAGTTTGTATATTTGGGAAGTTTGTTTACTAGGGATGGAAAGTGTGATGAAGATATCGAGAGAAGAGTGAAAAAGGGTAATGCGGTAAATGGAGCACTGGATAGTCTAATGTCTAGTCAGTCGGTGTCTGAAAAGGCCCGAATGGCTGTGCATGATGCTGTCCTTGTTCCTACGCTTATGTATGGCAGTGAATGTTGGGTGTGGCAGAAGAAGCATGAAAGTAGAGTGAATGCAGTAGAAATGAGATCCCTCAGAAAAGTGTGTAATGTAAGGTTATGTGATCGTGTGAGGAATGATGTGATTCGTGAAAGGTGTGGTGTAAAAGATTATTGTAAGAAAGATAGAAAAAGGAATGTTGAGATGGTTTGGGCACATAGAGAGGATGGATGACAGTAAATTGGTGAAAGAGATATATAAAGCCAATGTGAAAGGTAATGTTAGTAGAGAACGACCTTGGAGGACACATTTGGATCAAATAGAAAATGTGCTCAAAAAGGCAGGTGTCCGCAGTATGAAGAATAAAAGAGCATGTATGAAAAGATTGATGGATGTAAACGAAGCCAGAGAGGTTTGCCAGGATCGTACAAGGTGGCGATCGATAGTCTCTGCCTACCCCAATGGGAACTAACGGCGTGAGAATATGTATGTATGTATGTATGTATTTAGTATAATATCCTAATAATTTCAGTTGGGATCACAAATTTGTGGAATATTTTGCAAATAGCAACATTTTTACTAAACATTTCGCTTTATTTGCATGTCGCTACGTGATATTTTCGATCGATGACGTCATTAAGTACAAAAGTTGAACAATCTTTAAAAAATCATGACTTTGCAATTACTAATTTTAAATGAAAAATATTAAAATCAGTTTTTTGTTTTCGTGTTTGCTATCGAAAAAATTTTTTTAATAAATACCAAAAAAAAAACTTTGCATACCGAATTATCGTTTACGCACCAAATAGCGATCGCAACCCATCCAACGAAACACCTGTCACGTTTGTTCTGGTCAAATTTGACAATTACACTGGTCCGTTACTATGGTGCAATTCCAGTCTTACCGAAGCAATTCCCACTCACAGTTGCGTATGCTATTACCATTGACAAGTCTCAGGTCATAAGTTTGGACCGCGCAGTGATTGATATTGGTACGTCTGAGTTCGGGTTAGGATTAACTTACGTTGCTTGCTCAAGAGTTCGCTCATATCAAGGGCATAAGCCCTACCATTTCTGATTACTCAACTTTTGGCAATCAACAAACACTCAGGATTGATGGTGCGACGTGGAGAAATGGCTCGCCTCCAAAATTTATCCGATCCATAAACGCATATGTATTTGTTTTTTTCAACAATAAAAATTGTTAACAATTTAAGTTTTCCAAAATCAGGATTCTAACTCCTTTACAGTTTTGTGTAGAATCAATCACGCGTTTAGGTAAACCAACAAGTATATTCAAAGAATCATAACAAATTGCATAGCAACGCGTGTTGAGATATTTGTAGAATAAATCGTTCAACGATAAGTAATATCAGAGAATCAGGCAATTGCTCGCTTCGCTCCTTTTATTGGCATCTTACGGTCCCATGCCAACCTAGTTTAATCGTTCTTGGCAAAAAAAACGTACTAGTATACTTTCACTTTGTCCGTTTGTTTGTCTGTCCTCGGTACCTTTCGGTCTAGAAATGTGTGATTATGCATTAAGTTATTAATTTACCATAATATTCACGCCGATCAATGTTTGTTTGTTCTTATTCAAACGGCATATGTCATATTTGTTATTTATTTTATATATCAATTCTATAATTACCAAATATATTTAAGATATCCTGTCCCATACATTTACGTAAATATTTTGTGTGCAATGGAGATTCAGTTCTATTATATTCTACATTTATTATTATATGTCAATCACGCAAAAATGAAAACCGCATCTAAAATATGAAATCAAATAGTACCATGTACCCAACTTCTACGATTGCGCATCAAGTCAAAACTTAGGTAATCGTTTCTGTAACATCACGGAGGGCATCATCAATCAGCCTATAGAGCGGTGTCATCATCAGCCTATAGACGTCCACAGCTTTATACAGGCCTCCCTCTAAGGTCTCCACAACGACCAGTCATTCTTCCGATCACGACTCAAGACTTCCGATCACATGACACATGATCCCGCGACCTTGGCCAAGTCGTCAGTCCACCTTTTAGGTGACCTACCCACGCTGTGTCGTATGGTACGTGGCCGCCACTCCAGAGACTTCAAGCCCGTGTGCCTTGTGCGTCGAAAGAATTGGTTCATTTCATCGCAAATACTAATGCATGTAATTTCAATTGTTTAAAACATTGAGATACAAGCAATGTACATAGTTAATTTGCAATGTACATTGTTGTTCAAAGATAAATTCAAAACTCAAACTCATTCACACACACACACACACACACATACACACACACACATGCACATTCAGACAGTAAACAAAAAAAAAAAAAACATTGTATTCTAACTATTATGTAATTAAATTTTATAGAGTGTAATTAAAATTTTTTAAACAAAAAAAATAATAAGATGTAAATTTTATTTGATTAGAGCTTAAATTAATTAATACTGTATAATTATGTTAGAGTTCCTGCAATACAGGTTTTTACCTAGTGTGGGGCTCGCTAGCAAACTGTATTGTATTATGTTTGAATGCTAAATAAACGTTTTATTATTATTATTATATTAAAAAAAATAAACTTGTAAAAATAAGAAATGTCATTATGCTTTCAATTTCACTTATTTTCAGTTTAAGTAAACTCGCTCATCACCTGATTTCAATTTATAATTTACAGTTACTTATTTAAAATATATAATTATTTTTTGCAGAATATGTAGTAAATGGAGGGTCCTTTATTCTGGAATACAATGTTAGTAAGTGCAAATAAATTTTATATCTTTTTGTCCAAAATAACAATGGTTAAGTCTTCTAATGGTCTCTACCAATACATCTCCCGAAAAAGTATGATAATCTAACATTTAATTCTAAACAATATGTAAATTTGCTCCGCACCCCAGTTGGAAACGTTCGCTATGTAAATTGGCAAACATAATTACGATGAGATCGCTCGAAAAAGGCTCCAGCAATTAAGAATACCAAGTTAAAATTACAATTTTAAATTCGAAATATCGATTTGTATGTTCAGATTTAAGATCAAGTTTTACAAGTAAAACAAGTTTTATTACCAGCACAAGAAGATTTTTTTAATATAATTGAAAGAGTTTTGCACAACCATCGTTTCATTCTGAGACTAAGTAAAATGTCTAAGCCAAGTATGCAAAACTAGCTTAGCCTAAAAGTACACTTCAAACCAAACACAAATGTTACTGCAGTCAACTTTGGTATATCAGTTGGAGAATATAGTTAAAAAAATAACATACTTTCTAAACAATTACAACTAAAAGCAGCAAAACTATACTTCCTCAAAATAAGTAAAAGGTATATTATTCTGAGAGTCCCCCAAAAATGAGTTGTAAAACATTCGTTCATGGAACGGCTGCCCGGCTGTGGCCGAGGTCCGTAGTATGATTTACGTCTCTCCCGACAAAACCCCTAGCCAATTTCCGACTACCTTTCATCTCCCTGACGAATCCAATTCTACCCGGCCACTCACTAAAAAGATCAACCGCTCTGAATTCACCGATTCTGCTCACTAGGAAGTAAGAATCGTAAAATGAAGTTAAAATAAACTTACCCCTAGATGTATTTATAAATTCTGCTATATTATTTTGAATTTTCTTCGTAGAATTACGCACATTTAATTATTTTTTTCTACTATAACGCCACATAGATTCTGCTATATATTGTTTTTGTATGTTCGATCTTCGGATGTTTTTTTAAAAAAATATAATGAAATATGTGAACGCGTAGCTGGTGCTACAAAAAGTTTTATAGCAAATGAGGTTGAATTCCCAAAAAGTTATTACACCAGATTTGCTACCTAATCATGCCAGTGTGGCAGCAAACCTTTTTCATGTAATAGAAAGCAATATTAATTTTGCAAATTAACATTCATTTTATCTAAATCAAAGCACCAACTAACAAAGTAATACTCTATTTAATATAATGAGACTAAGCAATTTCACTCTGAGCAGTTTGTAATTAAAAGTGTGTTTTGTTTTACCATACTTTTAAAAAGCTGCCTAACGTGTCAATGGTTTGTTGATCTTTCCGTCTAAAACTTAACAAGGAAAGATAGTTTTTAGTGACAAAACTGTAATTTTTGTACATACATACATACATATACTCATGGATATAAATCCCTAGAAGGGGTAGCCAAAGCTAACGAATTAGAAATTCCTCAGCCACTTTTGGAAGTTGCGTGGGGAAAAGATGGTGAAATAAAGGTTGTTGGTGATGGGTCTCCAACCGCATCGCCCAAAAATCCATTAAAAAGCCCCAATACTGTTAGTCGCCTCTTACGTACACCCACCGGAAGAAAAAGGGTAGTGCTATTCTAAGCCGACACAACACAGCAAATTTCTGTACTCTGCATTAAAGAGTTTTTCCATTCTACAAACTTTTATATAGTAAGGCATACATAATGTCTGAGTTGAATTGAGCTACCCATAGACCTAGAAAATTCTTACAGGTTTACTAAATGCAAATTGAACAACGCTCTCAGTCACTGAATGCGTAAAACATTTACACAGTTTGGTCTAACACCTAAAATACGTTGGAAGTTTAACTATGAGGTTTTATTTAGTACGATACTAAGATAAAAATGTGTTTTCTTCAAAATGATAAGCAGAAAAGCATGGATGATAATACTAATTAATATTAAGAAAGCAGGAGAGATTTAGGGAAGATATAGGTATGTGTGTTCTAAACAGAAATAATATAGCCCCAGTATATAAACCCATGAAGTATGATCTTCTCGATCAAAATTCTAGACTAACGTCCGATTTCTGAATTTAGTATTCCAGCTGAGAACAACTTAAGTATCGTTCTGTCGCATTGAAATCTTAACAATTGAATGAGACAAACCTAAACTTAAGTCGTTCTCAGCTTGAATACTCAATTCAGAAATCAGGCGTAACAAAGCTCACAGAGATTTCAAACTTAAGTAACAATATACAGCAGGATAGACGTAATAATATACATATAACAGAAAAGAAGTTCGGAGAGAGGCGGGCACGTACTGTACGAAGAAATTTGGGCTGGCCCCCAAAAGGTGTTTCTATGATCTCTACTTGTTTAAGATCGCTGGAAGCCACTATAGGCTTCATCTATAGTGGTGTGTATATCAGTATGTCTATAGCAGTGTAAGTCGGGTCATTATAAAAATCTTTGGGGAGGCTTTTGTCCAGCAGTTGAGGTCTATTGGTTGATAATTATATAGTAATTAGTCCGACCAATCGTGAGAGCTCAGTAAGTGGAACACCGCCAATCATGCAGACACGCGTGGGTTCAAATCCCAAATTAGGCCTACACCAATTTGTATTTTCTATAATCATATGCGTGTTTTTTTTTTTAACGGTGAGGGAAAACATCGTGAGGAAACCCACATGGCTATGTTGTATTCAGTCATAAATACATATATCTACTACCTAGTTTAAAGCCGAAGTACAATAAACCCTTCATCCTGAGGAGCCAATTCATTCAAGAATGATAATAACATGCTCTTTATTCTTATACGGTTGTACACTTCGTGACAAATCGATGGGTTATGTGGTGGGACCCTTCGTATTTGACATTTGAAACGAGGAAAGAAAGCGAACTAAAGGGGGCTAATATAAAAGAAAACCTTTAAAACTTTGTTTTGAAATAGGTTTCAAAAGTGAAGTTAAAAATCATCTTTTTATGAACGTATTTTTAAGATGATGGAACCATACATTTAAGACACTTTAATTTTACCCGAAGCAAATGCTTCGGAAAATATCTGGATTCCAATGTATACATCTCAAAACGATAGTTACAGGTAGTACCGTAGTATGTTTTTCAGGAGCTCTCTGGTTTTTTTGTCCTCAAGTAAAGATAAGCCATCAAGGTGACCCTCTTGAGGTCACGAGCATAATACCCTCTCAAAATATAATGGCTTGACGGATACCTTCGCCTTCTGATAAAGCAGCTCGGGTGGCCGGATCTCTTACACTTCTTTGACTTATATTGTATCGTTTTTGTACATACGATGATGTATCGACGTATTGGTTTATTTAATTAAATAAAATAGAAAGAATATTTTCTCGTGAAACTGGCTTCACTACTTAAAACTGATCGCAGCACCGTTGCAAAAATATGTCTTACTAATTAAACATTGTGAGAGCAACCGTGATAGCCCAGTGGGTAGAACACTCGGTTATCGTGCAAACGACTAGTGTTCAAATCCTGGGTCGGGCCTACACTAATTTGTCTTTTCTAAAGACATATGTGTGGTTAATTTATCATGGTTGTTAACGGTGAGGGAAAACATCATGAGGAAACCCACATGGCTGAGTTGTACTTACACTCCTGATAGCTTAGCAGTTCGGAGCATTCTCATTATATTTACATATACTCTTACGTTTATAATACTTTCACGTATCCCAAATTTAAAAATGTTGACATTATTGTATAACATAACATAACATAAACGTTCACGCCGAATATCCCCGAAGGGGTTGGCAGAGGTACTAATACTTCTGAACATCACGTGACTTTGTCACCTGGTGTTCAGAGTACCCACGTTTTGCATGGACAGTGTACTCACGTGGTAGGGGGCAGGCCTATCGCCGTTTTGTACGAATACACTGTCACATGACTAAGTACAACTCAGCCATGTGGGTTTCCTCACGATGTTTTCCCTCACCGTTAACAACCATGATAAATTAACCACACATATGTCTTTAGAAAAGACAAATTGGTGTAGGTAGGCCCGACCCAGGATTTGAACACTAGTCGTTTGCACGATAACCGAGTGTTCTACCCACTAGGTTATCACGGACATTATTGTCTATTCAATAAAAAGATATTCATAGAAATTGGTAGAGAAACACCGAAATTATACATGAAATTATCCATCGCGCCCGTGAGCAAAACCAAATTCTTACTACTTTACATATTACATACTAGATGGCGCCAGTAGTTGCATCCTACGTCACGGTATGTTTTTTTTAGATTGTTGTAAATACTTCATAGCATTTCATTTAACTTCAACTCAACCTGAGTTTTGCTTAATAACGGAAATATTGAACCGTTCATCAAAGCGCATTCAAAGTCACAAAGCTACACTGTTCAGGAGTGCTATAAATTGCGATCATTGCGCTAAATTTCACAAAGCTTGACCATTGATTGAAGAAACCTCAGATATTTAAAAAACAACGCTCCACTGCGAAGCTGGGCCGATCCACAAGTCTATACTATAATAAGACTGTACCGAGGTCAAAACTGTACATTAGAGAAAAAAAATTAAAAACCGTCGGAATATGTTTAATTTACGATACTAAAGCCAAATTTGCGCTTTTTGAAAAAAATGACTGTCTGTCTGTCTTTTTGTCTCTATGTCCGGTCATCACGTTTATTCTATTAGACGGATCCTGATCAGATTTGGTACGAAGGTACGAATGTAGCTTATACACCTGGCCAACATAATAGGATATTATCCCGGATTTCGCAAGGGTTCCCACAGGAGCATCAAAAAAACATAACTTTTATATGGCTCCCCATATTTACACGTTTTTTTTTTTCATCAAACGACTTTATCAGACTTTTATTAAGAGTCTCTTTGGAAAAAATAAGGGTTTCATCCATTTTCATCAATATAAATATCTATTTAATTGTTTGTCAATAGTGTGGCTACTAGATATATAAAAAATTGATAAGCGGTAGCGGTATAACGTTTGGTTAATACAAAAATAACGGAAGACCCAGGTTCGAATCTCGGGGATCACAGTCTTTTTGCTATTCTTGTTTTGCTTTTGACTTAGCTTAGAATAATAGGAAGCACTATTCCTTTTTTTCTAAATAAATAGTTAAAAAAATATATAAATATATTCTCAGACCTACCAAATGAATACGCAAAATTCATACAATATACTTTCAATTATCTTTATTCATGCATATTCGCATAGTTGAATGTGAAAAAAAAGGAATAGTGCTTCCTATTATTAACTATTTTTAAACTAATATTCCTATATTATGCTATAAACATCATCATCATCATGTAGTCCTGTTATCCCTCATCAGGCACATAGGGCCCAAAGAAGAGATCTCCACTTTTCACGATCTTGTGCGGCAGCTTCCAGGTCCTTCCAGCTGAGTTCAGTTGATGCAGCCTCTTTTTCAACTGAGCGCCTCCAAGTGGTACGGGGGCGACCCGGCCTTCTTTTGCCATACGCTTGCCACTTTAACCCTTGTTTGGATAGATGATTGCCTGGTCTTCTCAGTACATGTCCAATCCAGCGCCATTTCCTCATAAGGATCTCCTTGTCGATGGGCTTTTGGTCAGTCAACTCCCACAGCCTTACGATTGTTATGGTTCGCGGCCAGAAGATTCCCAGAATGCGTCGTAAACATTTGTTCACGAAGACCTGCAGCTTGCTGGTTACTTCATTTTTGACGAGCCATGTCTCGTAATATTGTCGCTATAAACATATATACAACATATACTTACGGCTATAAATCCCTAAAAGGGGTAGCAGAGCTAAGATATTAGAAATTCCTCAGCCACTTTTGGAAGTTGCGTGGGGAAAAGATGGTAAAATAAAGGTTGTTGATGATGGGTCTCCAACCGCATCGCCCAAAAATATCTTAAAAGCCCCAATACCGTTAGTCGCCTCTTACGTACACCCACCGGAAGAAATGGGGTAGTGCCATTCTAAGCCGACACTACACAGCAGATGCTATACTTACGCATAAATTGATATTTTGTTTAAGCCTCAGAATGCATAGCTTGTAAATAATAGCACATATTTGTAAATAATAATACAATTTCAATTTAGTACTGTCTTTTTTGACTGATTGACTGCAACCTCTCACACATCACCATCGGTCAGTGTAGGGGGCAGCACCGAGCCGACACCGCTGCGCCAAACTGCTATCCATCTATACTTATAATAAATCTGTAGAGAGGACAATTCTGCACATGAAATATATTTTCAAAATAACTATCAGGGGCTGATTTGTGATCGATACTGATGTCAAAAATGCAATTAGTAAATTTTTGTCTGTTTGTCTGTCTGTCTGTCGGTTAGTATGTTCCTTATGGAAACAAAAACTTTTCGACGGATTTTGCCGAAACTTGGCACAATTATTCTTCATACTCCTGGGCAGGTTATGTAGTGAAGGGGAATTTTGGAAAATTTTGGAAAAACGGGAGAAGTTAGTCCATTTTTTAAGCTACCGTCGCGTGTGCAACCTTAATGGTTAAACTTACTTAGAAATCATGTGTGACGGATTTTTTTTTTCATGAAATGTCTAAAAAATTATTCGCAACAGTATATGTCTATCTTCTATTGTTGACTCACAATAACACGTGTAACTCCTGATAGTTAGCAGTTCGAAGCATTCGGATTATATTTGTTTTCTCTTCCGTTTATAATACTCTCATTCATCTTAAAAAAGGTAACATTATAACCTATACAATAAAAAAAGAATCATAGAAATCGGTAGAGAAAAACTGAAATTATACATGAAATAAGCCATCGCGCCCGTGACCAAAACCAAATCGTTACTAATTTACATATTACATACTAGATGGCGCCAGTAATTGCATCCTACATCACGTAATGATTTCTTTTTTAGATTGTTATAAATACTTCATAGCGTTTTATTCCAAAATTTGCTAATAAACTTAAAATTGAAAACATTGCGCTAAATTTCACAATGCTTGAGCAGTGACTGAAGAAAGAAACCTCAGATATTTAAAAAACAACGCTACCCGTGCGAAGCTGGGCCGATCCACTAGTACTTACTAAAGATATTCTCATTTTTGAACGTAGAAAATTGGTACAAAACAGTTTGTTTTATGATTCTTATGAACAATTAAAAAGGTTTTTTGGAACTGACCCCCTAAGGGATTTAGATATAGTATACAGATTTGTGACATTTCTGTGTCTAGGAATTTAAAACTTTATGCGATCGACTGATATAACCACTACAAAAAAGAATATATGAAATTCCTCTATCAATCATGAGTATATACTAACGGCTATAAATCCCAAAAAAGGGTACCCACAGCTTCAGAGATAGTAATTCTTTATTCACTTTTGGAAGTTGAATGGGGAAAAGGTAGTCAAATTGGTCTCCAACTGCATCGCCCAAGATTCACTTAAAAAGCCTTAATGTTCTTTATATCTATTACAACGCCCTTGGGAATATTTATATGAAAAAACAGAAGTTAAGATGGTGTTTTGGTATTTTGGATGTAAACCGGATGCAAAAAATGTAGTCCACGCGGGCGTAGTCGCGGGCAAAAAGCTAGTACATAAATATACTTACAGCTATACATTCCTTAAAGGGGTCTACTAGAGCCCCGGAATAATAAAATTCCTGAGCCACTTTTGGAAGTTACATACATACATATTCTCACGCCGTTAGTTCCCATTGGGGTAGGCAGAGACTATCGATTGCCACTTTGTACGATCCTGGCAAACCTCTCTGGCTTCGTTCACATCCATCAATCGTCTAATACATGCTCTTTTATTCTTCATATTTTGGACACCTGCCTTTTTAAGCACATTTCCTAATTGATCCAAATGTGTCCTCCGAGGTCGTCCTCTACTAACATTACCTTCCACATTGACTGTCTAGATCTCTTTCACCAATTTACTGTCATCCATCCTCTATATATGCCCAAACCATCTCAACATTCCTTATTCTATCTTTCTTACAATAACATCTTTTACACCACACCTTTCATGAATCATATCATTCCTCACACGATCACATAACCTTACAATACACACTTTTCTGAGGGATCTCATTTCTACTGCATTCACTCTGCTTTCATGCTTCTTCTGTCACATTCAACATTCATATCCTACATAAGCGTAGGAACGAGTACAGCACCATGCACAGCCATTCGGGCCGTTTCAGACACCGACTGACTAGACATTAGACTATCCAGTGCTCCATTTACCGCATTACCCTTTTTCACTCTTCTCTCGATATCTTCATCACACTTTCCATCCCTAGTAAACAAACTTCCCAAATATACAAACTTCCCAAATATACAAACTTCCCAAATATACAAACTTCCCAAATATACAAACTCTTTCACTTGTTCCACTTTCTTACCATTAATCTCAATCACGCATTCGGTCATATTCACCTCTCTCTCAAAAACCATAGTTTTTGTTTTATCCACATTCACCCTCATTCCCTTTTTTTCAAAAGACGCACATGCAATATTCATCATCTCTTGCAGCTCTTCCACCGATGATGCAAGTAGCACTTGATCGTCGGCATATAAGAGGCATTTAATGATGAATCCACCCATTCTCAATCCATAATCACTTTCACGCAACTCTGTTAAACAATCATCCATGAACAAATTGAAGAGCCACGGGGAAGCTACACAACCCTGTCGGACACCCCGAGAGATCCCGAACCAGTCAGTATTTTCCCCGTTTACTCTCACACATGCACTGGAATCCTCATAGAGTGATACCAGTGCACGTATAAGTCGACTCCCCAAACCGAACTTGGATAACACCTCCCATAAACACTTTCTTACCACCCTATCATACGCCTTCTCTAAATCAATGAAGGAGCAATACACCTTTCGGTTCTTAGCTAAGAACTTTTCGGTGATGCTCCTTAAATAGAAGATTTGGTCCAAACATCCCATTCTATATAATCCCATTCATTATATACTAAATAAACTTATGATTGAAACATGTGGCTTATATTCTATGATCAAATAGAAATTCTAACAAGCGAATCTTACTTTATTACTCGCTTATTTTGGAAAGGTCTGAACTAAACCCGGTATATTCTTTTCTTATCTGAAACAACCTCAATAGAGTTTCGTGAAGAAAATCGAGGGAAAAATAAGGTCACAAATTAATACCGATTATTTATCTCATCTTTATCCACCTTAATCTTATTGTATTATAAGGGTTGATTTTCTACTGAATTAAACAATACTTTATTGTACTGAAGAATTTTATACATAGCATGTACCACTATATGACTCATGCCTAAAATGTTAGAAAAGAGAGGCCACAAAAGTTTTGGACCAAACAATGTCCAGCAAGTTTTGGCACTAGAAAAGCAATAATGATTATCCAAAGAACATTTATCTAAACCTTTTGAGGGCGTCCCCGGAAAAATAGGTTGATATTGATTGTTTGGTAATTTTATAAAGTCTGATTTAATGATATTGATATGACATGAATAAAATATATGTTGGTGATTAGTTCATGGTGTTAAAATTTGTTGTTTATTATTTTAATAATTTGTTGAAAAATAGGATGAAAAAAATTGAATTAGAACATGCTTTGTTTTCATAAAAACCGTATAGGCTCCACTGGCATAACATACATGTGAACTCATTATGTGTCTATATACGCGTAGCTTTAAGATCTGTAACTTTGATGTTTAACTTTTCATTTAAACATTATAGTTATTCAATAAGACTAAATAAACTACATTTATCCTGCGCGCGCGTTTTTTCCGTCCCTGTCGCTCTCAGTTAATTTGACGTAAGATTGAGCGCAATAGCTGCAAAATGCGGGGAGGCCCTTAAGATAAATTATCCTTAGACAAATGATCCTTGCTATACCAATGCAAATGCAAGAACAAAACGTGCACGCAGTAAATAATATACCAAAAGGAGTACCAGAGGTTCTATAATTTGAGCATAACTAGACATACTCGTATTTGTCACCTGATGTTGAAAGTACTTTATAGTTACTTATATAATGCATACATATACATACATATACTCACGGCTATAATTCCCTAGAAGGGGTAGCGAGAGCTAAGGAATTATAAATTCCTCAGCCACTTTTCGAAGTTGAGTGGGGGTAAAGATCGTAAAATAAAGGTTTTTGGTGATGGGTTTCCAACCGCATTGGACAAAAATCCAATAAATAGCCCCAATACCCTTAGTCGCCTCTACGACACCCGTGGGTAGAAAGGGGTAGCGACATTCTTAGCCGGCACTACACGGCATAGCCGGCACTACACGGCATATAATCCTTTACTTCATACATTGTACTTCCATTGTAATTTGTGCGATCACGTAAAGAAGTACGGTTTGAAAACAATAAAATTTTATGCTCAGAAAAGAGAGAGCAAATTTTTCTTCAATGAAGTGTACTTTTACATCGCATTGTAAGTGAAATATTTGTGGAAGATAATAAAAAGTTTACACGTTTGTTATATCGTTAATCATTCATACATACATATATACATATACTCACGCCATTAATTCCCATTGGGGTAGGTAGAGACTATCGATCGTTAATCATTCATATTATTATATTTAAAAATCCTTGTGTATGTGGTGCTTTTTATACAAATTATATTAAAATTCTATAATCTATCAACATTACAAACAAACCCATATTCCCAACAAACAAATTATCAGGTATTGATCAAATATTGGTAAGTCATAATGAAGAAAGAAAACAATAGCACATTTTCACTTAGGTACAGCGATACTTCCATGGTTTCAGCACCAAACAAACTAAGTGTAAAAACGGAAAATTAAAAGTTACAGACTTTCGACTCCGCCTTTGTTAAAAGTTCAAAACTTAATGATAGTTGTTTTCAGTGACAAAATTCATTCGCTTTTTAATTAAATATTTCCCTTTGAATTTTCTGCTTAATTTCAAGTTTTTGTTTGTGTTTCATTGTTCTGCAATATGTAACTATAGACTTCGTAGGTTTTATAATTAAAAACTAATTGTGTGTGACGATAAAAATATATTAAAATATTGAACATATTTACACAGAAGCTTGGTAGTAGTGAGTTGATTTTGAAATTTGGTACATTATTCTTACTTCGTATATCAAACTAATATTTAAATAGTTATATTATTGTGATTACTATATTAAACTGCTGCTGCTGTGTAGTGTCGGCTTAGAATAGCACTACCCCATTTCTTTCGGTGGGTGTACGTAAGAGGCGACTAACGGTATTGGGGCTTTTAAGGGATTTTTGGGCGATGCGGTTGGAGACCCATCAACAACAACCTTTATTTCACCATCTTTTCCCCACGCAACTTCCAAAAGTGGCTGAGGAATGTCTCATTCCCTAGCTCTGGCTACCCCTTCAAGGGATTTATAGCCGTGAGTATATGTATGTATGTATGTATATTAAACCTTGTAATGTAATTAACATAAGAAATCATGGTATCTTCTAATAAAGATTTGTAAAGCTTAACAGGAAGCTTAAAAAATATAATACCTACTTTACTTAAAAAAATATAGTGCCGGCGTAGTATATCACCTCCCCCTTTCTACCCACGGGTGTCGTTAGAGGCAATTAAGGGTATGGGGCTTTATAAGTGGTTATATGGCGATGCAATTGGAGGCCCATCACCAACGATACTATATTTCTACCATCTTGTCATTACACTTTTGGAAGTTACATACATACATATTCTCACGCCGTTAGTTCCCATTGGGGTAGGCAGAGACTATCGATTGCCACTTTGTACGATCCTGGCAAACCTCTCTGGCTTCGTTCACATCCATCAATCGTCTAATACATGCTCTTTTATTCTTCATATTTTGGACACCTGCCTTTTTAAGCACATTTCCTAATTGATCCAAATGTGTCCTCCGAGGTCGTCCTCTACTAACATTACCTTCCACATTGACTGTCTAGATCTCTTTCACCAATTTACTGTCATCCATCCTCTATATATGCCCAAACCATCTCAACATTCCTTATTCTATCTTTCTTACAATAACATCTTTTACACCACACCTTTCATGAATCATATCATTCCTCACACGATCACATAACCTTACAATACACACTTTTCTGAGGGATCTCATTTCTACTGCATTCACTCTGCTTTCATGCTTCTTCTGTCACATTCAACATTCATATCCTACATAAGCGTAGGAACGAGTACAGCACCATGCACAGCCATTCGGGCCGTTTCAGACACCGACTGACTAGACATTAGACTATCCAGTGCTCCATTTACCGCATTACCCTTTTTCACTCTTCTCTCGATATCTTCATCACACTTTCCATCCCTAGTAAACAAACTTCCCAAATATACAAACTTCCCAAATATACAAACTTCCCAAATATACAAACTTCCCAAATATACAAACTCTTTCACTTGTTCCACTTTCTTACCATTAATCTCAATCACGCATTCGGTCATATTCACCTCTCTCTCAAAAACCATAGTTTTTGTTTTATCCACATTCACCCTCATTCCCTTTTTTTCAAAAGACGCACATGCAATATTCATCATCTCTTGCAGCTCTTCCACCGATGATGCAAGTAGCACTTGATCGTCGGCATATAAGAGGCATTTAATGATGAATCCACCCATTCTCAATCCATAATCACTTTCACGCAACTCTGTTAAACAATCATCCATGAACAAATTGAAGAGCCACGGGGAAGCTACACAACCCTGTCGGACACCCCGAGAGATCCCGAACCAGTCAGTATTTTCCCCGTTTACTCTCACACATGCACTGGAATCCTCATAGAGTGATACCAGTGCACGTATAAGTCGACTCCCCAAACCGAACTTGGATAACACCTCCCATAAACACTTTCTTACCACCCTATCATACGCCTTCTCTAAATCAATGAAGGAGCAATACACCTTTCGGTTCTTAGCTAAGAACTTTTCGGTGATGCTCCTTAAATAGAAGATTTGGTCCAAACATCCCATTCTATATAATCCCATTCATTATATACTAAATAAACTTATGATTGAAACATGTGGCTTATATTCTATGATCAAATAGAAATTCTAACAAGCGAATCTTACTTTATTACTCGCTTATTTTGGAAAGGTCTGAACTAAACCCGGTATATTCTTTTCTTATCTGAAACAACCTCAATAGAGTTTCGTGAAGAAAATCGAGGGAAAAATAAGGTCACAAATTAATACCGATTATTTATCTCATCTTTATCCACCTTAATCTTATTGTATTATAAGGGTTGATTTTCTACTGAATTAAACAATACTTTATTGTACTGAAGAATTTTATACATAGCATGTACCACTATATGACTCATGCCTAAAATGTTAGAAAAGAGAGGCCACAAAAGTTTTGGACCAAACAATGTCCAGCAAGTTTTGGCACTAGAAAAGCAATAATGATTATCCAAAGAACATTTATCTAAACCTTTTGAGGGCGTCCCCGGAAAAATAGGTTGATATTGATTGTTTGGTAATTTTATAAAGTCTGATTTAATGATATTGATATGACATGAATAAAATATATGTTGGTGATTAGTTCATGGTGTTAAAATTTGTTGTTTATTATTTTAATAATTTGTTGAAAAATAGGATGAAAAAAATTGAATTAGAACATGCTTTGTTTTCATAAAAACCGTATAGGCTCCACTGGCATAACATACATGTGAACTCATTATGTGTCTATATACGCGTAGCTTTAAGATCTGTAACTTTGATGTTTAACTTTTCATTTAAACATTATAGTTATTCAATAAGACTAAATAAACTACATTTATCCTGCGCGCGCGTTTTTTCCGTCCCTGTCGCTCTCAGTTAATTTGACGTAAGATTGAGCGCAATAGCTGCAAAATGCGGGGAGGCCCTTAAGATAAATTATCCTTAGACAAATGATCCTTGCTATACCAATGCAAATGCAAGAACAAAACGTGCACGCAGTAAATAATATACCAAAAGGAGTACCAGAGGTTCTATAATTTGAGCATAACTAGACATACTCGTATTTGTCACCTGATGTTGAAAGTACTTTATAGTTACTTATATAATGCATACATATACATACATATACTCACGGCTATAATTCCCTAGAAGGGGTAGCGAGAGCTAAGGAATTATAAATTCCTCAGCCACTTTTCGAAGTTGAGTGGGGGTAAAGATCGTAAAATAAAGGTTTTTGGTGATGGGTTTCCAACCGCATTGGACAAAAATCCAATAAATAGCCCCAATACCCTTAGTCGCCTCTACGACACCCGTGGGTAGAAAGGGGTAGCGACATTCTTAGCCGGCACTACACGGCATAGCCGGCACTACACGGCATATAATCCTTTACTTCATACATTGTACTTCCATTGTAATTTGTGCGATCACGTAAAGAAGTACGGTTTGAAAACAATAAAATTTTATGCTCAGAAAAGAGAGAGCAAATTTTTCTTCAATGAAGTGTACTTTTACATCGCATTGTAAGTGAAATATTTGTGGAAGATAATAAAAAGTTTACACGTTTGTTATATCGTTAATCATTCATACATACATATATACATATACTCACGCCATTAATTCCCATTGGGGTAGGTAGAGACTATCGATCGTTAATCATTCATATTATTATATTTAAAAATCCTTGTGTATGTGGTGCTTTTTATACAAATTATATTAAAATTCTATAATCTATCAACATTACAAACAAACCCATATTCCCAACAAACAAATTATCAGGTATTGATCAAATATTGGTAAGTCATAATGAAGAAAGAAAACAATAGCACATTTTCACTTAGGTACAGCGATACTTCCATGGTTTCAGCACCAAACAAACTAAGTGTAAAAACGGAAAATTAAAAGTTACAGACTTTCGACTCCGCCTTTGTTAAAAGTTCAAAACTTAATGATAGTTGTTTTCAGTGACAAAATTCATTCGCTTTTTAATTAAATATTTCCCTTTCAATTTTCTGCTTTATTTCAAGTTTTTGTTTGTGTTTGTGTTTCATTGCTTTTTGTTTTGCAATATGTAACTATAGACTTGGTAGGTTTTATAATTAAAAACTAATTGTGTGTGACGATAAAAATATATAAAAATATTGAACATATTTACACAGAAGCTTGGTAGTAGTGAACTAATTTCGAAATTTGGTACATTATTCTTACTTCGTATATCAAACTAATATTTAAATAGTTATATTATTGTGATTACTATATTAAAACTTGTAATGTAATTCACATAAGAAATCACGGTATCTTCTAATAAAGATTTGTAAAGCTTAACAGGAAGCTTAAAAAATATAATACCTACTTTACTTTAAAAAAAAAAACCGTTAACCTTATTTAAATTGCCGTGTAGTGCCGGCTTAGTATATCACCTCCCCCTTTCTACCCACGGGTGTCGTAAGAGGCAATTAAGGGTATGGAGCTTTATAAATGGTTATATGGCGATGCAATTGGAGACCCATCACCAACGATACTATATTTCTACCATCTTGTCCCCTATTAACTTCTAAATGTGGCTGAGGAGTTTCTAGTTTTGAAGCACTGGCTACCCCTTTTTGGAATTTATGGTCGTGAGTTTATCTTTGTATTTAATATACATGCTGCAAACTTCTCTTGGTTGTTGAAATGAAAATTTCACTTCAAATATTCTCTATGACCCTACAAGATATTGAAAATTCGATTAAGACTGCTCTTTACCAAATGGTTTATAGCAGTATTACATTTACTGCCAATATGCATTCTACCAAATAGCCGCACTGAAGACGACTATTAAAAGACATACAGTCTGAAGAATAAAAAAACATGGATGAAAAGATTGATGAATGTAGATGATGCCCGAGGGGTTTCCTAGGATCGTACGATATGGTGATCGATGGTCTCTGCCTATCCCAGAAGAAACTAATGGCGTGAGTTATAAAATGTATTTAAATGTTTTTTTTATATGTTTGTATGCAATCGGTGTTAGAAGTAAGAAAAAAATATTTTTAAAATATTTTTTTATGTTATAACAGGATACTCGTTTTTTATTTTAATTCCACGATCATATTAATAATCTTACAGTCCCGTTTTATCCCCTTGAATCGTTTTTTTAAAGTAAACTAAACATACATATATATATATATATATATATATATATATATATATATATATATATATATATAAATGCATGAGTATAAATATATATATATACTCACGGCTATAAATCCCAAAAAAGGGTAGCCAGAGCTTTAGAGCTAGAATCTCCTCAGCCACATTTGTAATTTGATAGGGGACAAATAATAGAAATAAAGTATCGTTGGTAATGGGTCTCCAACCGCATCGCCCAAGATGTCTTAAAAACCCCATTCTATTAGTCGCCTCTAACGACACCCGTAGGTAGAAAGGGGTAGTGACATTCTAAGCCGGCACTATACGGCATAACGACATCAAACTAAAATAAAATGTAAACCATATTTTAAGAACACGGTAATGAAATCACTGTTTTCATCCAACAAGTCAAGGCGAAGGATCTCAAAGCTGGATCAAAAGAAAAAGTTAACTATACAAGATTAGATTTCGTTCCTTTTTATACTAAAAAAGAATGGTTGAAAAACATAGTATTTTATTCTCAACTTAAATACTATTTACCGTTTAGTATTCAACAGTGCTTTAACAAACCACTGAGTACTTACTTACTTATACTCACGCCCATTGTTCCCATTGCGGTAGGCAGAAACTATCGATCGCCACTTTGTACGATCCAGGCAAACTACTTTTGCTTCTGTTACATTCATCATTCTTCTCATACATGCTCTTTTATTCTTCATACTTCGGACGCCGGCCTTTTTGAGTAATATTGATATATATTGCATTAGTAACAAAATAAATCAGAGATTCTTCCTTCAATGTTGCTCTAAGCGGGGATCGAACCCGCAACCTCCGGACCGAAAAATAGTCACCTATCCACTCAGCCACGGACGCCGTTGTATTTAATATTACTCGAAAGTCGTATATTTTTGTCGAATTCTCATTCCATCATTGGTATTGCAAGGAGTTATAATAAAGTCATATTGCCAATAGATACTCGAACTCTCAATAAAAAATTTTAATTTCCAATATATTTTATTCCTTTTTAGTATTTTTAATTTTGTTTCTTTTTTTTTCTTTTTATTTTGTTATTTGTTTTCGATTATTTTACCACGTACTTTTAATATGGCGATAATAATTTGTGAATTATTTGTATTTTGTCACAGTTGTGCCCTTAGGCAATGAATAAATACTATCTTTCTTTCTTCCTTTTTTTTAATATAAAACTCAAATTCCCAATAAAAAATCAAAACACAATGTAACATGAAGAAAATTCTCAACAGTGGAATAGCTATGGAATGTCACATCTATTTTTGCTTAGTTGTTGAGATGTTTTGTCTCACTTAATTGGTATCTGCCAAATCAAATAAAATAATGTATTATTTAAAACCGTGAAAGCCCAGTGGGTAGAACACTCGGTTATCGTGCAAACGACTAGTGTTCAAATCCCGGGTCGGGTCTACACCAATTCGTCTGTTCTAAAGACATATGTGTGGTTAATCTAACATGCTTGTGAACGGTGAGGGAAAACATCGTAAGGAAACCCACATGGCTGAGTTGTACTTAGTCATGTGACAGTGTATTCGTACAAAACGGTGATAGACCTGCCCCCTATCACGTGAGTACACTGTCCATGCAAAACGTGGGTACTCTGAACACCAGGTGACAAAGTCAAGTGATGTTCAGAAGTATTAGTACCTCTGCCAACCCCTTCGGGGATATTCGGCGTGAACGTTTATGATTATGCTTATGCTTATTAAAACATACACAAAGTAATGTAATATACCGTGATAGCTCAGTCATAATATTTATAAATCTATCTTCAGACCTACCGAATGTGTATGCAAACTTTCATTGGAATCGGTTCAGCTGTTCATTCACGATTTTAGAATGAATTAAAAAACTGGGCTATCCGAAAAATACAACCTTTTTTTTCGATATTACATCTAAATATAAGCAAAATCGCCATAAATCTAGTCTAACATGACCCTAAATCCCCTTAAGAAAGCCTTGTAAATAATTCCTTTTGCTTATTTTAGCTCCGCATTCCTAAAAAGTTTCTAGCTCAGATTACGTGGAGTTCGGTAACTCAATCTTTATAGACGCTTTAGTTGCCCTGATTTGAAAGTAGAACAAATTTGAAGGTGCTTTTTGAAATAAAAGGCAATGCGAACCGATATAGTCCTCGATATATATTTTATGCATGTTGTGTGTCGGCTTAGAATAGCACTACTCCATATCTTCCTATATTTGTTTGTGTGATGTGGTTGGAGACCAATCACTAAAATCTTTTATTTTCCAATCTTTTTCTTACTTAATTTCTATAAGTGGCTGAAAAATTGACTGATTCTGAAGCTCTGGCTACCCCTTATAGGGCTTTATAGCCCTGAGTATATTTCTTTTTTGTATGTATTAATACTTTTTTAATGTGCGCCATATGTTCATTTAAAAGTTGGTTTTAAAAACAAACAACTAATACAAAGCAATGTTTACTCGTTAAATCTATAATATTCCTACCATCGGTAAAAACATTTTAGCAATAATAAACTTTTTATAAATTAGAAACAGTCTTTTTAATGTCGTCATGAGGTAGTATCCCTAATATACTATCTTGCATACTTTGCATTATATTCTATCCATTAAGTATAAACTTGCGAGCTAAACATCCGTTAACTTACTTATTACTAAGCAAATTTACATCATAATACTTAATTACTATTGTCGCAGCGTCAGCACACAGGATATAATGCGCTCACTAAATACATTTCCCGTACATACATACATATGTTTTATATATATGCTCACGGCAATAAATCCCAAAATGGGGTAGCCAGAGATTTGGAGCTGGAACTCCTCAGCCATATTTGGAAGGGGACAAGATGGTTGAAATAAAGTATCGTTAGTGATGGGTCTCCAACCTCATCATCCAAAAACCACTTTAAAAAATCCCCTTAGCCGCCTCTTGCAGCCCCCATGAGTAGAAAGGAATAGTTACATTCCAAGCCGGCACTACACGGCACTAAAAATATTCCACTGTATCCTACCTCAACTTCAGAGCAATGTTCACTCATAACATAACATAACATAAACGTTCACGCCGAATATCCCCGAAGGGGTTGGCAGAGGTACTAATACGAGTACCTACGTTTTGCATGGACAGTGTACTCACGTGATAGGGGGCAGGCCTATCGCCGTTTTTTACGAATACACTGTCACATGACTAAGTACAACTTAGCCATGTGGGTTTCCTCACGATGTTTTCCCTCACCGTTAACAACCATGATAAATTAACCACACATATGTCTTTAGAAAAGACAAATTGGTGTAGGCCCGACCCAGGATTTGAACACTAGTCGTTTGCACGATAACCGAGTGTTCTACCCACTGGGCTATCACGGTTGCAATGTTCACTCCTTAAATCTATAATCTAACAAAGTGGGTAGAAAGGGGTAGTGACGTTCTAAGCCGGCTCTACACAGCAATTTACATCATAATACTTAATTAGTATTGTCGCATCGTCATCACACAGGATACAAAGCGCTAACTAAATACATATATCTCGATCGGGTTATAATACCGGCAAATTGAAATTGCATCGTCCACGTAACTTGGTCGTAGTTTTGGCGTGAATCTGAATTATCAAAGTCATAACCCAAATAGACTGCCGCTTCTAACACAGAATATAGATTTGAAATACCACTTTAATTCTATATGATTTAAATTGTATGACTTAACTTCCAAACGTGGCTGGAGAAGTTTTCTGAAACTGAAACTCTGGCTACTTCTTTCAGGGATTTATGACCGAGAGTATAATATGTAAGAAAAGGAAAAGGTGAAAAGAAAAGAGAGATTTTTAGTTGTTGCTGACTAACAAAAAATACTCAAAACATATACAGAAATTACAAAAAAAGTACAAAATTGATTTAAAAAAAAGTAAAACAAATAAAATAAAACAAAAATTGGTTTTCTTTTCATGTATATATATACATATGTATATATGTATGTATGGAAGTTAGATTCAAGTTTGAATTGAAGTTGTAGTGTCGACATAAAACAGCTGTATATACATACATATACTCACGCCATTAGTTCCCATTGGGGTAAGCAGAGACTATCGATCGCCACTTCGAACGATCCTGACTAACCCCTCTAGCTTCGTCTACATCCATCAGTCTTTTCATACATGCTATTTTATTCTTCATACTACTGACGCTTGCCTTAAAACAGCACTCGCATATTTTTACCCGTGGTTGTCATGAGTAAGTGACTTGGCATTTTTGGGCTTATAAAGTTATTTTGGAGCGATGTGGCTGGACACTTCTCACCAATCATACTTTATTTTACTATTTTATAAATACTAGCTTAATAATTTAATATTGCTGTGTAGGGTGGCTTAAAATAGCACTACCCCATTTCTTCCGATGGGTGTACGTAAGAGGCGACTAACGGTATTGGGGCTTTTTAAGGGATTTTTGGGCGATGCGGTTGGAGACACATCACCGACAACCTTTATTTTACCATCTTTTCCCGACGCAACTTCCAAAAGTGGCTGAGGAATTTTTTATTCCTTAGCTCTGGCTACCCCTTCTAGGGATTTATAACCGTGAGTATATGTATGTATGTATGTATCTTCTGTATGTTCTCCCATAATAGCTCATACCACAAACTCTAGACAATTAGTATGGCACAAAAAAAAACTGTCTCTTATATTCTCCCGTCAAAGTGAAACATTACAAAGGCCGCCACTGTTTCATATCACCCGTCCCTTCATCCCGCCCTGCGCATTACGCAATATTACAAAGCTCTGGCTACCCCTTCTAGAGATTTATAGCCGTGAGTATATGTATGTATGTATGTACAATCTTTTTTTAGGATTGATAACCGTATGTTAAGGTAGTAAGAGAGTACTTAATTGTTATGTATTTTGATATAGTTTCTGTACATGTTATTTATTTATAATTTCTAGTGCTCCGATACTTAATAAAACCAAAATCAGATATATTTTTACTAAAGGTGAATTCCATATAATTTCAAGAGAAATATGCCATATTATATTTCTAGAAATATGCTTTTAGCCTAGTATTTTATTAACGAACCTATTACAAGAATAATTATCGATCCTAGCGCTGGTAATACTCGTAGTCATAATCATACGAACATTTACTAAGTTATAGCGTTGTACTTCGATTGTTTCTTTTTATTCTTGCACAACCCAGCTAGCACGAGCGACATTTCAACTAGATAAGTATGTAAGTAAGTAAGTAAGTAAGTAAAATGTTTATTTGGTATTAAAAACAAAATTACAAACAGTATATTTTAACAATTAGATACAACATTTAATGATACCGAAAAAGGTCTTGGCTCAGCGTTAAATGTACCCAGCGCAAGTCTCGCAGGACACAAACGCTGAGTACGCTGGTTTTCAGCCAACATTTCAAACTTATATCTACTACATACTAACTAATACATATATTATAAACGCATGGTATAAACAGCCAATTTTTTTTCCCTTACATAGTATCTTATATTTTCGTCTCATTCTAACAGACACAGTAAAGAAAATAACGCTTGTGCTAGGCCTCCTCTTTTAATCTGCTTATATGATTTTTTTGGTTGTATGTGATTCTCGATAACATGAATAAATCGATAATTTTTATCTTTCCTTCTACTTACTAACTTCTTTATACTACATACATACATACATATACTCACGGCTATATTTCCCTAGAAGGGGTAACCAGAGCTAAGGAATTATAAATTCCTCAGCCACTTTTGTAAGTTGAGTGGGGAAAAGATGGTAAAAATAAAGGTTTTTGGTAATGGGTCTCCAACCGCATCCAAAAAGCCAATAAAAAGCCCCAATACCCTTAGTCGCCTCTTACTACACCCTTGGGTAGAAAGGGGTAGCGATATTCTAAACCGGCACTACACGGCATTATTTATACTCTTATCCATTATTCCTATTTGAGTAGGCAGAGTCCTTCGATCGCCCCCGTGCAGGATTTGACAAATCTCTCTAGCTTTTCTTATATTCATTATTCTTCTCACACATTCTCTTTTATTCTCAACTAGTGGATCGGCCCAGCTTCGCACGGGTAGCGTTGTTTTATTAATATCTGAGGTTTCTTCAAACACTGCTCAATATTTGTGAAATTTAGCGCAATGATTACTACTTAGAGCACTCCTGAATAGTGTAGCCATAGAGTAAAGAAATACACTGGAAATAGAGAGCCTTCTTGCTTAGTGATAACCCCTCACTCGTGAGGTACCTCGTTTGAGTTACTCGTCGCGAGAAAATGAGGGAGTTCTCGTATTTGAAATATAAACCACCTCACGTAGCTCCTCACTTTTTCGAGGCGCGAGTCGAGGCAGCACTCGAATAGACCAAAGTGAGTGAGTGAGTTACCGACTATTTAAATGTTGAGTCGATACATACATTATACTCGTGTCGCGGTTGAAGGAGTCGGGTCAGTTTGATGGAATGATTAGTCAGTTTATTTTAGCGTTTTCTTACAAATAGTACCCTTTTTAATTTTACCTTAGATTAGCTTACATACATATATACATATACTCACGGCCATAAATCCCAAAACGGGGTAGCCAGAGCTGCAGAGCTAGAATCTCCTCAGCCACATTTGGATATTGATAGGGGAGTAGATGGCAGAAATGTAGTATAGTTGGTGATGGGTTTCCAACCGCATCGTCCAAAAACCACTAAAGGCCCCATACCCTTAGACACCCGTGGGTAGAAAGGGGTAGCGACATTCTAAGCCGGCACTACACGGCAATCTAAGCCGGCACTACACGGCAATCTAAGTCGGCACTACACGGCAAAGCCGGCACTACACGGCAAATTAGAATAGCTTAATGATATTAATGGGCCGAAGTGAGTAAAAAAACTAATAAAGCAGTTATAGAAAGTTTGTTTCAATTTACAAATTTTGAATAATTTAATTAAGGGCGTCCCCGGAAAAATAGGTTGATATTGATTGTTTGGAAGTTCTATAAAGTCTGATTTGATGATATTGATATGACATGAATAAAATATATGTTGGTGATTAGTTCATGGTGTTAAAATTTGATGTTTAACATTTTAATAAATTGCTGAAAAATATGATGAAAAAAATTGAATTGGAACATGCTTTGTTTTCATAAAAACCGTATAGGCTCCACTGGCATAACATACATGTGAACTCATGTGTCTACATACGCGTAGCTTTAACATCTGTAACTTTTCATTTAAACATTGCAGTTATTCAATAAAACTAAATAAACTACATTTATCCTGCGCGCGCGTTTGTTCCGTCCCTGTCACTCTCAGTAAATTTGACGTAAGAGTGAGCGCAATAGCTGCAAAATGCGGGGATGCCCTTAAGTTTATTTATAAAAAAATACCAAGTATAAAACATTAGAACTCATTTTCCCTCATTCATCAGTGCAAAGCGGCAACATTACGCGTGCCTCACTGTTGACCCGTTAATAGAGTATATTTCATTCTCTTTACCTCGCCTCAAATGAGGGCTACCTCATGAAGTAAAAAAAGGCTCTCACTCAATACTCATTAAAAAGAGTGAGATATACAACATACAATACAACTTGCTGTTTACGTTGCAAATTAACGCCATTTCGGTTCGAACTACTTCAAACTACGAAGGAATCACCCGACCGAACCGAAGCTCTAATTCCATACATAAACGCCTACATGCAATACTTACTTAATCTATTGTATCGTACGTACGTACGTTCATCGTGACAACGATAACATAATGTTAACATGATCCATGCCATGACACATCATGACATGACACTTTTTTTTTTTTTTTTTTGTTTACCGGTGGTTACTAAAACCCCACCGGTTCGGTGCTGCTGGCCCTGCGGCCTGTGCGGCGTCACCATAACTTGTGTGCCGGGCGGCTGAACGCCGCCCTGGCGGCGAAAGGGAGTGTACCTCAACTAAGTCGGATAGGACACAATGACACGAAGAATTTTTTGGTTTATATACTCTAATAAAGAAGAAATCATACCGCGATGTAGCAATTACCGACAGTGCCATCTATTGGTGAATATGCAAATCACAGCGCGCTTTTGTATGAGGTTTGCGCTGTTAAAAACTACAAAGTGAGGATGGAGGGAAGTTTTTATTTCCAGCCCCTGAGTGTAGCTTTGTGATTTCTGTGAAAGCGCTCATATGAACGGTTTAGTATTTTCGAACATAAACTAATTTTTAGAATGAGTTGAAGTTAAGTTGAGTAAAACGCAATGAAGTACTATAACAACTACAACTACTGGCGCCATCTAGTATTTAATATGTACATTAGTAATTCTTTGGTTTTGGTCACGGGCGCGATGGCTTATTTCATGTGTAATTTCGCTGTTTCTCTACTGATTTCTATGATATTTTTTTTATTGAATAGGTAATAATGTTACCTTTTTTAAATTAGGGATGAGTGAGAGTATTATAAACGTAAGAGTAAACAAATATAATCAGAATACTCCGAACTACTAAGCTATCAGGAGTTACACGTGATATTGTGAGTCAACCATAAAAGATAGACATATGCTGTTGAACATTTTTTTTTAGAAAATTTTTTGAAGATTTTTTCCTCCATACATACATTTTATGTAACTTTAACCATTAAGGCTGCACACGCGACGGAAGTTTAAAAAATGGAGTAACTTGTCCCGTTTTTCCAAGATTTCCCAAAATTCCCCTTTACTACTCTGCTGGAAAGTATACAAAAACCTGTGCAGGAGTATGAAGAATAATTGTACCAAGTTTCGTTAAAATCCGTCGAGTAGTTTTTGTTTCCATAAGGAACATACAAACCGACAGACAGACAGACAGACAGACAGACAGACAGACAGACAAAAATTTTACTGATTGCATTTTTGGCATCAGTAACGATCCCTAATCATCACCTGATAGTTATTTTCAAAATATATTTCATGTACAGAATTGACCTCTCTACAGATTTATTATAAGTATAGATTTACACTAAAACGTGCACGCTGTATAGAGGTACTAATACTTATGAACATCACGTGACATTGTCACCTTGTGTTTAAAGTACCCACGTTTTGCTAGGACACTGGACAGTGTACTAACGTGATAGGGGGCAGGCCTATGACAGTTTTGTACGAATACACTGTCACATGAATACAGTGTCACATCACTTGACTGAGTAGCATATGATGAATTGGTATAGGCCCAACCCGGTATTTGAACCCTCATTATCTGCACAAAAAGCGGTGTTCTACCGACCGAGCTATCAAAGTTTTATTCTTCTCAGAGATTATCTATCTAATAATAAATTCTCGCTGCAATGGAGTAAAACACTCGATATTTGAGATCTAGGCAGCCGCGTTGCATCGCATCGCGTCCTATCCGAATGCATGCCATTAAATATTCGACTTTGGAATTAGGTAAGTTCAGTAAGTCGCTGACGGGTCGTGCCGAACTTGGTACGGTTGTGAACTGAAATTAGATGAGGCATCCGTTGCTATATACACGTATTGATTGCTTTTAGTTTTTTGTGTTAAATCTTTTAATATGTTTGGTTTTATATATAGTCAGAAAAGCCACAAAATCCACACCAATTTAAAAAAATACAAATGCATTTAAGGTTAGAATCTTTTAAACGTTTGTTCTATTTGCCGTGTATTGCTGGCTTAGAATGTCACTACCCATTTCTACCCACGGGTAAGAGGCGACTAAGGTATAGGGCTTTATAAGTTGTTTTTGGGCAATGCGGTTGGAGACTCCCACCACCCCACCACCAACAACACTTTATAACAACAACTATACTTTTTTCTATCATTTTACTTACTTACTTATACTCACGCCCATAAATCCCATTGGGGTAGGCAGAGACTATCGATCGCCACTTAGTACGATCTTGACAAACCTCTCTTGCTCTTTTACATTCATTATTCTTCTCATACATGCTCTTTTATTTTTCTCACTTCGGACCCCCGCCTTTATAAGAACGTTTTCTATCTGGTCAAGAAACGTTTTACGAGGCCGTCCTCTACTAACAATCCCATCCACATTGGCTCTATATATCATCTTGTCCTCTAATAACTTCCAAATGTGGCTAAAGAGTTTATAGCTCTATATCTCTGGCTACCTATTTTTGGGATTTATCGCTGTGAATATATGTATGTATATTTGTTCTATATTTTTAATTTTTTACCCTAATTGAGTTCCAAAAGCAACTAAGGAATTATTATTCTGGTGTTCTGGTTACCCCTTGTAGGGATTTATAGCCGTGAATATATTTAAATGTCGTCTACCCAAGTATTAAAACTCGATATTGCATCAGTACTGCATAACTTATACGGGCGACTGTTACAACCACAAATTTAACAACACGTAACCAACAAGAGATTGATATCTTCTTATGCAAATACACAACCACATTAAGCATTTGCAGCCCTAGTAAATGCTTGTATTTTAGTTATGACTTTTAAAACTTACCGCTTCTTTGGCGTCAAAATAATTAAACTATTTGTACATACATACATATACTCACGGCTATAAATCCCTAGAAGGGGTAGCCAGAGCTAACGAATTAGAAATTCCTCAGCCACTTTTGGAAGTTGCGTGGGGAAAAGATGGTAGAATAAAGGTTGTTGGTGATGGGTCTCCAACCACATCGCCCAAAAATCCCTTAAAAAGCCCCAATACCGTTAGTCGCCTCTTACGTACACCCACCGGAAGAAAAGGGGTAGTGCTATTCTAAGCCGACACTACACAGCAAACTGAACTATTTGTGTTAGAAACAAAGAAAACATGTAGTGCCTGTCAACCCCATTCTACCCACGGGTGTCGTCAGAGGCGACTAACGGTATGGGGCTTTAAAATTTCTTATTCCTTAGCTCAAGCTACCCCTTCTAGTGGTTAATATCCGTGAGCATATGTATGCATGTGTTTATTATGTGTTAGAAACAAAGAAATCTTGAAAAGTTAAATTTATTTGGAAAACAAAGCAAAGCACTATTTCAAATACCAGCAGTTTTTGACAGAAAATAGCTAAGTTTATTGCCAAAACGGTCACTATAAAAGGGAAAGAAAAACTTCTCTTTTGACGGCAACACGACTAGAATAACTTCTAGATATACTCAAGGGACTTAAATGTTCAATAATTCTACTACCACTCACATATACCGTTATCATCCTTCTTTTATTCAATATGAGGAATAAGGATAGCATGATTTGTATTGGTGTTACTAAGAATTTTTATGAAAGTTTCATTCTTTTCGAACTACACCTTACCAACTCGAAGTAAGGAGTTCAATTTGTTGTTTGAAATTAACTGTAAACTTTAATGTCGTCTGTTTGGCCAATTCTCAGACTTTTTATTCTTAACATATATATACGGCTATATATTCCTAAAAGGGGTAGCCAGAGCTTCAAAATCAGAAAACTATTAAGCCACTTTTGGAAGTGAAATGGGGAAAAGATTGTAAAATAAATGTTTTGTAACGGCCTAAAACAGGTGAACAGGCATTAAATAAAATTTACTAAAAACATACTGGACAAACACAATAATAGTACGTTATTCAGCCATAATAAATTTCTTTAAAAAAAATCTTAAAACGGATATGAGTCTATAGTCTCTGTCTGATTCAATGGAATTGAATGGCGTGAATATATGAATGTATGTGTACCTTGTAATAATTTCAAGCATGCCCCTTTATACACTTTTGGCTCCTGTTTTATTACCACATTATCATTTTATTCTACAGTGTCCTCCATCACCATCCTCATTGGCTTTATTCATCACAAAAAATACACGTATTCATTGATCGGCTTTAAATAAATGTTAATGTTAAGTAAAAAATAATTGGGCATTATTGATAGTATATAATGCTGTGTAGTGTCGGCTTAGAATAGCACTACCCCATTTCTTCCGGTGGGTGTACGTAAAAAGCGACTAACGGTATTGGGTTATTTAAGGGATTTTTGGGCGATGCGGTTGGGGACCCATCATCAACAACCTTTATTTTACCATCTTTTCCCCACGCAATTTCCAAAAGTGGATGAGGAATTTTTAATTCCTTAGCTCTGGCTACCCCTTCTAGGGATTCATAGCCGTGAGTATATGTATGTATGTATGTATGATGGTATATAAAGTACAGAAATTGCTACCTTCACCCCTATTATTACCATCGTTGGTGTTAAACCATGACACGATCAAACTTCAACTAATCCCCGTATTATATTGTAAAAATGTTATTCGACAATGTTATCTATTCATTCAAAACATACATACATACATATACTCACGGCTATAAATCCCTAAAAGGAGTAGCCAGAGCTGAGAAATAATAAATTCCTCAGCCACTTTTGGAAGTTGAGTGGGGAAAAGATGGTAGTATAAAGGTTGTTGGTGACGGGTCTCCAACCCCATTGCTAAAAATCACTTAAAAAGCCCCTATACCCTTGGTTGCCTCTTACGATCACCCATGGGTAGAAATGGGGTAGTTTTATTCTAAGCCGACACTGCAAAGCTATTCAAATACATACATACATACATACATATACTCACGATATAAATTCTAATTCGATAATAAATTCCTCAGCCACTTTTGGAAGTTGAGTGGGGAAAGTATAAAGGTTGTTGGTGATGGATCGCCAACCGCATCGCCCAAAATCCCTTAAAAAGCCCCAAGTCCGTTAGTCGCCTTTCACGTTCACCCACCGGAAGAAATGGGGTAGTGCTATTGTGCTATTCTAAGCCGACACTACACAGCAATTCAAATATTATACTACAATTTTAATTCACAATGGACAAATGCATATATCTAACTTTAAACAGAGTAATCCTGCAAAACACTAATATATCCAAAAATAGATGCCTGGCAGGGTTGAAAAAACATGCATACATCCAAAAATATAGGTGTGGATCCTATTATTGACCGACGATAGCACCCTTTCACGGTGAGTGAGCACTCGAGATACCTCCGGAAAGCCTTGGGTCTTAGCCTCATAATAATAATTAATCACAAACAAACCGGATAAGCTATTGACAGAGGATCTGACCCTAACAGTACCTTACCTCGCCCTTACTAACACATACAAAGATGCAAAGGTTAACAATACTTGTAGAAGTTACGTTAGAGTGACACAGCGTTTTTGTAGGCCAAAATTGAAATATATTACTTACATATACATTAACAACCGTGATAGCCCAGTGGGTAGAACACTCGGTTATCGTGCAAACGACTAGTGTTCAAATCCTGGGTCGGGCCTACACCAATTTGTCTTCTCTAAAGACATATGTGTGGTTAATTTATCATGGTTGTTAACGGTGAGGGAAAACATCGTGAGGAAACCCACATGGCTGAGTTGTACTTAGTCATGTGACAGTGTATTCGTACAAAACGGCGATAGGCCTGCCCCCTATCACGTGAGTACACTGTCCATGCAAAACGTGGGTACTCTGAACACCAGGTGACAACGTCACGTGATGTTCAGAAGTATTAGTACCTCTGCCAACCCCTTCGGGGATATTCGACGTGAACGTTTATGTTATGTTATGTTATGTTATATACATTAAATACAACATATGTTCACGGCTATATATCCCTAACAGAAGGGCAAGTACGAGCCGTGTTTAAACTAGTTATCGCGTGGGATAAAGCAGCCATCTCTTACGCACTTACTTAGTATCGTATACTGTCATCTCATTCTAACCGTTATCGTGTCGATAAAATAGTGCTCGTGCTTGCCCTACAGGGGGAGCTAGAGCTTCAGAATCAGAAATTATTCAGCTACTTTAAAAAGTTGAGAGGGGAAAAAATTTATTACTAAATGTTATTGGGGATGGGTCACTAACTGCATTGCCCAAAAAACACTTGAAAAGCCCAAATTACCCAAGTCGCTTCTTACGTACACTCGCGGGAAGAATTAGGGTAGTGCTATTCTAAGCCGGCTACATAGCGACCCGGCACTTTTACTGTGAAATAGTGTATATTATACCTTATTATCTGCTTTTAGTCGTGGTTATAACTATAAAACATGTGGGCAAAGCTGAAAAATCTATTCTACAGGTAGTTTCGGAAGTTCAGAGGGACAAAGCTGATTAAAAATTATGTTTTTATCCTATTTTCAATTCTGTTTTGAGTTTTTGGAAAAAAATATTAATACTCGTATCAAAAATATGTTTATTTTGTGAGTTTAATGTATAAATTATACATTTACGCTTATATTATAAAATACGCCAGAAAAAAAACTGTTATGTATCAATAAATAAAGAATAAATAAAGGAAAGAAAAATTTCGACACAGGCGGGATTCGAACCCGCGACCTCGGGTATACGCCCCCGTCGCTCTTGCCAATTGAGCTACCGTGTCAATGGCATTTTTTTTATTCTTTATTTATTAGTAATAATCCCCACTTGAGGTTTTCATGAACAAAAAAGAATTAAATTATGTTATGTATCAATTTAAAATATTCTATTATTTAAATTTTTTGCATCAAATTTTCTAAACGTTTTATATTTAAGTTAATCCTTTTAAACAAAATTGAATGCACTTAATTCCAAAAAGGTTAGCTACACGTGCAAATACTCTAAGGTGAGTTACAAACACAATAGATCGAATGAACCCCACACCTCGTATATCGGCGTGGAATATTGCTAACCCTCGACACAGAAATTGCCGAAACGAAGGAACGTTAAGTGAAATAATGTGCTGCGAGTAACATAATGCTTTCGGTGAAAATGAAACAAAATTAAAATTCATAAATCTGAAGCACCGAAACGTTGTTACAATGACAATGGATAATGCAGGATAAAATTAATATCATTTGGTATTTGTAAGTTGAGTTCTTTAAATTCAATTTCTATTAATAGTTTTATAATCGTTCGTGAAAATGAGTTACAAACATTAATTAACATATTATAACTAGGTTTGGTTGAAAAATAAATAAAACTACAGTTAATGTAACCGTGATAGCTCAGTGGGTAGAACGCTGCCTATCCTGCAAACGATTAGGTTTCAACTCCCATGTCGAGCCTATATCAATTTGTCTTTTCTAAAGTCATATTATGTCTGATTAATATATCATGGTTGTTAACGGTGAGAGAAAACACCATGAGGAAACCCACATGGCAAGTTGTACTATGTCACAGTTGTACAAAACGACGATTGGCCTGGCCCCTATCACGTAATTGAACACCAGATGACGATGTCACGTGATGTTCAGAAGTATTAGTACCTTTGCCAACCCCTTCGGGGATATACAGCGTGAACGTTTGTGTTTTTTTTAACTTATGGTGTAATTAATAAAACAGTTGACATAAAATATCTGTTAATTTTTAGTTTATTAATCGTATTGCGCAACCAGCCTTTAGGCTCTCATTTCTAGAAAAAAGCTACTATTAGAGAAAAAAGCGGCCAAGAGCGAGATAGACTCGCTAATGAAGGGTTTCGTAGCAGCACTAGCAGCAGGTAGGTAACATAGTAATATACAAGTTTAAAATGTTTAGTTTAAAAAGTTCAAATCAATTTTCGTTAGTAGTTTGTATAGTAATACACATCATATATTTTTTTCAGTTTTATCATGCCCATATTTTAGAAGTTACGGGGGGGGACACACATTTTACCACTCTGGAAAAGTCTCTCGCGCAAACTATTCAGTTTTGAAAAAAATGATATAAGAAACCTCAACATCATTTTCAAATACCTTTTGATAGATACCCCACACGTATAGGTTTGATGAAAAAAAAATTTTGAGTTTCAGTTCTATGTATGGGGAACCCTAAAAATTTTGGTTTTTTTTTCAGATTTTATTTTAAAATCTTAATGCGGTTTACAGAATACACCTACGCACCAATTTTCAATAATGTAGTTCTTATTGTTTCGGAATAAACTGGCTGTGACATACGGACGGACGGACAGACAGACAGACATGACGAATCTATAAGGGTCCCGTTTTTGCCATTTGGCTACGGAACCCTAAAAATACTATCAGGAAATACAGTATCGGTAATGTAACGCACAAAAATTACTGGTTTTACCAATAAAAACAAAAACATTGAGATTAAACTAAATCAATTAATTATCAAAACTGTTCGTGAATAACAATATATTTTAATATTAAAACGATACCATCAGATGGACAAAAAATATGAACATTATATTTTACAGTTGATATCAAAAATAGACGCCGTATCGCAAAATATATCTATCAAGAGCTGAGCAGTCGTAGTCACAGACACACTTGATATTAATTTCCTGAAAATACAATCCGGGTAATTTATTGTGAAGATCTACATCAGAGTTTTTCATGCCTGATTCATTTGTTTGGACTTTCAAATAGGTGAGAGTTTATTTCTTGTTCTATATTTGTTACGCCCCATTCATGATTGAAGAAACCTAAGAAAGAATGGGATGAGTATATTTTTAGCTAACGATTATTAAAAAAAACAGATGCCTCAGTTGACTGATAGTACACATTTCACCTACTTTCCTCTACCTAGGCTATGAATAATTATGGTAGCTTTTCTATGGACTGCGCTATCTTATTACCAAAGTATTTTATGGACTAAATGGAATTAATGTTCAGTTTGTTAAATGAAGCAAACATATTGATAAGGACCACTGCCACCGCTTCGGGGATCTATTATATATATATAAAATAAACATATTTATTTGCCTTAAAGTTGATAAGTACATTTGGCATATATACTTTTATAGTTGAAATTGCACTTGTAAAAAGATAACACAGAAAAATTAAGTTCAAACTTCATTCCACATCTTGAACTGTAGAGGATAAATGGCGGTTTTCATATTTTTAACACAATGAACCTAAATAGAAAATTTAAAACATCTAGCTACAATTAACACCTCACAAACGGCTCAACCACAAAACATCTTTAATATCTATTCAACAAAACAAAAAAGGATTAAAAATGTCTCGTATTTCCATCCCATGTCATAGTCACTGAGCTCATCCAGTTAAATTCAAAGAACAAATTTTCATGTTACTTACTGCAACACAAAACAAAGTTAACAAACCGACTTGTACGCTAACTTATGAAAAGGCGTCCACGTCTTGGCCTCAGGCATATTTTCTATTGTGGATAAACTTTGTGCTCCCGTGTAGGGTGACTGTTAACTGTCGCTCTTAACTTGACACGAGATATCTTTGAAGGTCGTTTTGATGTCACTGAAATATTTTGCCGTGATTTGTGAAGGAATATTTGGAATAATAGTGACAGTTTTTTTGGGTGAATGGTTTTTGTGATTTGATATTCAATAAAAGTATGTTTTTCTGAATTCATCTGCACAGTTTGGCTGCTAAACATACCAAATATAATGTAATAAAAAAATACTGAACAACATAATGGGTATCTGAATCTTAGACTTGCTAGAATTTGACTTTTACTTTTTCTAATGCTTTTGTTATTAAAATGTATTCTTCCCTTTTTCAATGAAATAAAATTATGCTGACAATAACTAGCCCGATACCAAATTTTATTTGAAATATCTATGACACTTCTAATTTCACTTTCCAGAACATGTTATGAACACTACAAATTTCCTATCATTCCACAAAGTGTTTGTCACCCCACAAAGCACGCTGCCATGCAAGAGCTAGAACTCTGTCCAAAGTAGCGTTTGAAGGCTTTATAATATCCATGTTCAAGTTTCGACATTGACACACAAATACGGAGAATTCTACAAAGATACAAGTGTACTGAAGTTAGACATAGTTTGATAGATACCAGACCCACTTTATATAAGCGCAATACTGAGAACCGATTTCATCAATTGAGTTAATATGCTCGTGAGAAATTCTACCGAAAATTAGTTTAATTAAATCTTTAACCCACGCCAATTATAGTGGCAGGAATGTTGAATGAGAACAAAATCAATGGTAATTTAGTATTTACTATTAATCATGAAATACGTTAAAATAGCTTTCAGTTTAATATGTGTGGTCTTTGAAATAAATATCATGGCACTTGTTAACAGTCAGACACTAAGCAAAAAAATTAATACAGTTTCAAAGTATTTTTAAACAGTGTTTATTTATAACTTTTTAGCACAAAATGATTTGAAATCATTTAATCCTGGCGACACTGATCAGCATTATAGGATAAACTTATGAAATTATTATATTGTCCCTGATTCTCGATAAGTGTACGTATTATAAATTAATCGATTTAACCATCTTTTCCCCACGCAACTTCCAAAAGTGGCTGAGGAATTTCTGATTCCTTAGCTCTGGCTACCCTTTCTTAGTATTCATAGCTGTGAGTATATGTTATTAATCAGATCGGTTCGTTTAAAATGAATCAAAATCGAGTTTAAAGGAGTCAGTTATATACATACATAGAAAAAAAAGATTATTGATTATATTATCATTTAGTATATGCCGACAGTAAATATCACAGCTTTATCAGGATAGGTATATTGACTAAACTGCAAAGTTTTAAGTACCTATTTCCTTTTATATAATTGTTTTCCCAAAAAATGTGTCACTTAAATACTAGTAAGTGAGGACCCAGATGACTTAAGAGCTTATTCCATTTGTCTAAATGAAGACGTCTGAAAGCCACAGAATCTGAATTCAGACTAGTGGAATAACGTTCAAACTGAAATTTGTGTAGTGGAATAACAAGCGTCTGCGGCAGTAATTTCGAAGGACGTCTGAATTCAGTAACGACAAAGTGTAATGGAATAAACTCTTTAACACAAAAATCATTACTTCTTCTTTATTTCACTTAAAGAAGTAGATTTTAATTTGAATTCAAATATCACAAAGGGAATTGTATAAAATGTAAAAACCAAAGTCGACAAAATCGCGTCAAATTTATGTCCCGAAAACAAACAAAGCCCAAAATTTGTTTGAGCAAGTTTGTGATTTGGCAAATACACGAAACACATGTCAAAATACAATAAATATAATGCGACTTTGGTTCTAATTAAATGTCTGATATTTCTGCATACATTCATACATATACTCACGGCTACAAATCCCTAGAAGTGGGAGCAAGAGCTAAGAAATTAGAAATTCATCAGCCACTTTTTGAAGTTAGATGGGGAAAAGATGGTAAAATAAAGGTGATGGGTCTCCTACTTTACGCCCAAAAATCCATTAAAAAGCCCCACACCCTTAGTCACCTCTTACGTACAACCACGGGAGTAATGGGGTAGTGCTGTTTTAAGCCGACAATACACATCTAAGTTAAAAAACAATGACGGTTACTCATAAAATTTATTCTTTGTTTTTTAACATCACATTACATTATCATCTGGTGTTCTGAGTAAGTCTTAAACGTGTAAAAGAAATAAAGGATAGAAGAATTTCGCGCTGGCAGCCATTGACACGGTAGCTCAATTGGCAGAGCGACGGGGGCGTAAACCCGAGGTCGCGGGTTCGATTCCCGCCTGTGTCGAAATTTTTCTTTCCTTTATTTATTCTTTATTTTTTAGTAATAATCCCCACATGAGGTTTTCATGAACAAAACGATTTAAATTAAGTCTTAGTACCTCTTCCACCCCTTTGGGATGTACGGCATGAACGTTTGGGTCTTTCTAATATGAAAAACATTTAGAATTATTTATTTTTTACATTGCAGCTTGCTATAGCATTACAAACAAACAAACTCTCAATTATCATATATAGAACTCGGTAAATGACATATATGTATTAGCATCCCTCACATATAACTTTTAACGAGTCATGCCCCGCCTAAAATTCGACTGATGAAAATTCTCTTGGGAACTTCGAAATTAGTTGAACGAAACGACTCAATTTGTTTGTCATACAACTGTTAAATTACTTGTATAGCATTTTGAGTATTTGGCTTAAGAGATTCAATTTTGGTAGAAAATCTTAATTATATCGTGCTTAATCTACAGTATTGTGAAATATAATTAAGAGAGATATAGTATCATAAGGGAAATGTGCGGCGTCAAAAATTACATTGAGTGTTGAAAAAATCCATGTTAATTTAAAAATCATATCTTTAGTCAACCAAGAGTATAGGTTTGATGGCAAAAATACTCCATTTCATGTGTACATTAGTTTTTTACTATTCGCCTATGAAAACCTGAAAAATATAAATTGACATATTTTTTTAGTGGCCAACTGTTAGAGATTCCAATTTCACCAACACCAACCTAAGTTATTCGCAGCGGAGTTTTTCGATTTCAACTTAATTTAGTCGAGTTCGTGCATTCAACAAAATTAGTTCGTAAACCGGAATTAAATTTCGGACCACTATGCAGGCGACGAGACCTGAAACCTTCTAATACTTAAATTCTAGTTCTGCTTTTTGGTGTATTTTAAACAATATCCCCAGTTTTTGAGAGATACTCAAAATTTTACCTGTGTTTATAAAATTTGGTTAGAGTTTTAGAGCTCTAAATGTAACGAAAATTCAATAAACACCAAAATATTACGCTCACGGAACCCAAATGAGAAATATACACTTTAAAACCACTCGCTGCCATAACTTTTCAGGAAACATTATTAATCTTACTTAAAACATTGTGTAAATTTTGTTTACACCATACATTTATATACACTTACATACTAGAGAGGTTTGCCGGGATTATACGAAGTGACGATCAGTTGTCTCTGCCTACCCCAATGGGAAATAATGGCGTGAGTATACGAATGTATTGTTGTATGTATATACATACAAGCAAAACAACGCTGGTTTTTTCTTTGTATTACATAGCTCAATGGAAAATCCCCCATTTCTCATACGGGAGACGAGACTTTAAATTCCGAGTCGGGCCTATATTAAGGAAGCTTTTATAAACTCTAATGTGTAGTGAATCAATAAAGAGAAAACATCGTCAGGAACACCCTGAGGCCATATGGCTGAGTTGTACTTATTTATATAGCAGTGTATTTATACAACACCAATAAGCCTGCCACATATCAAGTAAATGCTCTCTCTAAGTTCTTACAATAGTCTTGTTCATCTACCTATTGTTGTTACTAACGTACTGATTTCACCATTCCAAGGTTGTCTGGAAGAGATCGTTCTAAGACCGCCAGTTGTACTTCTATTAAAGATTTCTAAAATGTTTCAACTGTGGTACATAAAGAGTTTCTATTCTATTCTCTAAGGTAAACGTGGAAGTTTTGAACAGTCGGTGACAAACATTTAACGTGATGTTAACAAGTATACTCATACTCTTTTAGAACACCCACGATTGATAAAATCAAGGGACATTAGCTAGTTTGGTATGTTTATGAAAAGAGCATACAGGAGTAGCATGAAGATGATTTTATAATTGCAACCAAAGAGTAAACGAAGGAGGAGTAGACCAAGACAATCAAATCAAATCAAATGGTTTTAGTGAAAGGGAACATGGAAGAATGCGGTGGGGATAAAAGTTATAAATATAGAAAATGTATTGAGATTATCGCGGGACTTGGCATATAAAGTTTACCCTCATTAGAGGACAAAAGCTAGAAAGATGATGATGAAGTTGAATAACGTTGTTGTTTGTTCAGTCTTTTATTGTACGGCATTCATAATATTACTACAAATTCAGGCTAATTTTCAAAATAATGATACTGTTCAAGCCAGCACCACAGATTCAAGTAAAATTATAATGAAGTTCACAACATTAACTAGTTGTTATATGCTTTTGTATCGATAACGTATTTTATATTAATATATATTCTGGGGAACGCATGGCTAATCCTTTTAGTAAATAATTTTGTTATTTTGAATTATATAGAAATGTAGTAGAGCTAAGTTAAGCAGCATAATTTGAATGTATTATAGAAAATATAGTTTTTATTATTGTCTATACTTATATTTTTATTGGATTGAATTTAAATGACTGTCAATTTACCGAGGTATATCATTTATTAAGTATCGAGTAAAATCATTATTTTAATTGTTATTTAAGGTAACATTTTCGAAAACAGTAGTTTGATACTGCAAATCTAATCATATTCAAAATTGATTCTAAATTCTCCTTTGTTTTGTTACATCCCAAGCGAGATGTAATAAATTATAAAGCCATTAAATCGTCAGACATTGATGATATCAAAAATACAATGCAAAATTAATATTATCACAAGGCACATTGTAAAAACTTTTGTTATAACAGTTTCATTTTAAAAGGCAAGAGTAGTGATTAAACATAAATTTTGAAGCTGTGTCTTTGTGCCCACAGCAGACCTCCAAAACGTCGGCATTTAATATGTCAGAGCTGACCGCAACATTCAACAGAAATTAAGGATATTAATGTTGCAATTTCGCTAGCTCTAGGCGGCTTGGAAATTAGTTTAATAGGGAACTGAGGAATGGTCATAAGTAAAAGGTTTTGTTACCCGAAATTTAAGACGATTGTTAATTAATCAACATGAACATACATGTAGTACGTATGGCAAAATATTCGAATGAAGGGTCGACAGAGTTTAAAAGTTTCTCGGCTACTGTTTGCAGCAAAATGAGTTTAGTAGGAACCATAGAAAACTTATCTAAATAGAAAGGAAACAAAGAATGTCATTTTTGTAAGGGGTTTAGTGTATTGCCACTGACTTAGGTGAAGCAAAACTGTTTTACAAACAAAAGTTAGAACATTTAATGGACCAATCAAGGCATAGAGACGTTTTATTTTGTCAATGTCGTAGGATGATTTGATGTTTAGGTTTTTTGCAAAAAACCTAGGGATTTTGCAAAAATCCGGATAATTAGACAACGGTTATAATATTTTCTAATCTTACTAGGTTTTTTGCAAAAAAACTAGTTGGTTTAGTAAGATACCACTTCTTTAATGCTGATTGGCTGATTTCTGATTGCTCGCTTAAACTTATTCTGATTGGTTCGTCATTGTGGTATTGAGATATTATAGCTAGAGTTATAAAGGGTAAGAAATGACAATACTTATTTGATAGTAGGAATTAAATATTTTTCTTTACTCAGCGATATATTTAATATAATATAATACACATATGCTCATAACATAAATGTTGCTCTCAGCGGGGATCTAACCCGCAACCTCCAGACCGAAAAGCTGGTCACCTATCCACTCGGCCACGGACGTCTTCAATATAGGTAGGAACAATAAAGTAAGTACGTTTTCAATTGTAGTATTGAGGTATTATAGCTATAGTTATAAAGAGAAATAACAATATTATTTTTATACTTAGGAACTTTTTGTAACTAAAATTAAAATAACAATCAAATTAAATGTAGGTAGGAACAATGAAGTAAGTACGTTATAATTAACAACCAATCAGAGATGACGTGTTTATGGGGCACTGCAATCGACCAATCAGTGTTCAGTATTCATAAAAACTGACATTTCGTTTCGGAGTCATACTAAACCAACTAGTTTTTTTGCAAAAAACCTAGTAAGATTAGAAAATATCATAACCGTTGTCTAATTATCCGGATTTTTGTGAAATCCCTAGGTTTTTTGCAAAAAACCTAAACATCAAATCATCCTACGACATCAATAAGTTTTTAGAGTAATTCCTTTAGCAATTTTGTACTAAAAAACGTTTGGTTTCCGCTCTATTTAGTTAAGTTCTCTATGGCAGGGGCTATAAGGAAAGCTGGTAATGAGAAAAGTTGTCAATTGCAATTTGCCGTCCAATTGCTTTAAAACACCCAAGCAGTACCCATCTACTTATATTCACAGCTAAAATATCTAGAGGGTATAAAGAGAATTTTAGAATCTACAATTTTCGAATCCTGAAAGCTGAAAAGGAAAACGAGATGCTCAAATGAAACATTCTTGGTGATGCGTTCCCTACCGAATCGCTGTCGCTCAATATGCATATATTTCTTTTTTCGTGGCTCAGGACTTTCAGTGGATTTTCAAGTTAAGTATGTTTAGATCAGAACCTTTTAAGTGACCCTGTTTGATCTATTTATATAGCTAGTATTTGATATATTTATATCAATTACTAGCGTAAACAACACACCACTATTTGACAGATCATAAATACTTGTGGGTTAGCAGTAGCATTTTATATTTGTGTGCCACAATACGGGATTGGAAGCCAGAAGGCGTTTCGTCAGTAGGCTTCTTGAGCAGATTAAATAAAGTTTGACTTCTTCCAAATAATATTATTATGCCTGTGGCTGCAGCACTGATGTGCGACTAAAACCTAAATAGAATATATTAAGGCGCCGTTGGTTCAGCGAAAAATATCATCTCAGGGGGTGCTGCCCCCGCGGGCGCGGGGAAGCGCTTGCGCGCCGATCGGGCGGCCGTCTCCCCGACGCGACGCAGTGCGCGCGTTTTAAAAACATACAGTAGGGTAAGCAATACAGTTTTTGTCAACTCGACAGTTTTAGTCACTCACAAATATTTTCTATGGTATGGGTTCGGACATTTGTTTATGACTATTTACATTTTCTTTCTAAAATATTTGCGAGTGGCTATAACAGTCGGGGTGACGAAAACTGTATCGCTTACCCAAGGTTATCAAATTCAAAAATAGTTTCTACCATGGCCGTTTACAATATAAAATGTTATGATAGGATAGATTTGTCTACCCCTGTCAGTTTATACAAAATTATTACAGTGTTAATTTCATAATTTTTGCCGTGTCGTGTCGGCTTAGAATAACACTACCCCATTTCGTAAGATCGTGATCGTAAGAGGCGACTTAGGGTATAGGGGATTTCTAAGTGATTTTTGGGCGATGTGGTTGGAGAACCGTCAACGAAATCATTTATTATTACAATCTTTTCCCAAATCAACTTCCAAAAGTGGCTGAGGAATTTCTCTTTCCAAAGCTCTGGCTATCCCGTTAAAGGATTTATAGCCGTGAGTATATGTATGTAATTGTCAGTTTACATTTGTAACTAGGTATTTAATATTATTAATTGAAATTAGAAGTTACTTTAACGATTTTGTTCTTTTTCCCACTCCTAATAAATTAAACAATAATAATAACATAAAATATAAAAATTTGTGACATCTATAAATTGAATGAATTATTTTATATTTGCTAATGCTAACCGTACGCACAGTCACTCTCACGCCTACATTGACGCGCATCGTATACAAATAGGTCACTCGCACACTAACGGCGCCGCACGCTCGTAAATTGTTAGATCTGTAACTCAAGGCGCGCGCGACAAAGGTGCAACCCCAAAGGCAGCTCGCCGAGCTCTGATCGAGCGGCGGGCGGCGCTCGGGCACGAGTAGGACCGTGATTATCGATGTTTTAAAAATATTTGTTTTATTGAATTTATTAAAAAAGAATAATAATCGCCAATTATTATTAGAAATACAAATGTTCAAATTATGATGCAAGTTATATGAAAGCTCGAGCGAAAATTTGTAAATCGTGTTTCGAATCGCCAATTTCACTGCAGAAAAGCCTCAAGATTTCGGTGTATTTTTTTCAAAACCATATTATTATAAACATACGCATAATAAAGTTTCAAAAACCCTGTTCGCTGGACTAACGGCACCTTAAAATGTTATTTACAACATTTTAATCTAACTCTAACTCGTTCTTTATTGGATGACTATGCTCACAACTTTTTTTGAAGGCTGACCCTCCATCTTGAGTAGTCGGGCAATAAAGCAATTTGAACCCACTAAAAAGATCTCGTGACATTATCAACCTGATGATCACAGTACCCACGTTTTGCTTTGAAATTGTACTCACGTGATACGGGGCAGGCTTATTCCCGTTTTGTACTAATACAATGTCACATCACTTAGTACAAATTAGTCATGTGGGGTTCCTCACGATGTTTTCCCTCACCATGATAAAAATAACGAACGAAAATATAATACTAATCTTAAATTTCTGATCTTTTCTGCAGTCGCTTCTAGAATGAGAGAGAGAAAAAGATGTATACTAGATGGAACTTTGGTAATGGGTTTCACACTCCATCATTCACCGATGACTTAAGAAACGTCATGGAAGAAACATATCAAAAAAGATGGCATAGTTTTAAGCAAAAACATCATAACATAACATAACATAACATAAACATAAACGTTCACGCCGAATATCCCCGAAGGGGTTGGTAGAGGTACTAATACTTCTGAACATCACGTGACTTTGTCACCTGGTGTTCAGAGTACCCACGTTTTGCATGTGGGTTTCCTCTCGATGTTTTCCCTCTATGTTAACAACCATGATAAATTAACCACACATATGTCTTTAGAAAAGACAAATTGGTGTAGGCCCGACCCAGGATTTAAACACTAGTCGTTTGCACGATAACCGAGTGTTCTACCCACTGGGCTATCACGGTTGCCAAAAACATCACTTGTATATGAAATAAAAATAAAACCAATAATTACAATCTCGATAGTTATTTAGATAATTCTTATTATGTGCATATTGTTAGTTTTTGTGCCTTTTATGCAGCAAATAAATATCTTTCTTTCTTTCTTATAGTATCTTACTTATCGTCACGCACATTATTACCATTGCGGCAGGTAGAGACTATCAATCACCACTTTGCACGATTCTGACAAATTTCCCTTGCTTCTCTCACATTCATTATTTTTTATACATGCTCTTTTATTCTTTTTACTTGGGACGTTCGCCTTTGCAAGAACGTGTTTAATTTGGTTTTCAAATGTCTTGCGCGACTTTCGCCATTTCACATCATCCATCCATCCTCTCTATTAATAGAATATAATATGTTCCTTTACTATTTATTTAATTTTGTTTACTTCAAATGTGGCAGACACAGATTTTTTTGTTTATATATTATTTAATTATGTGTAGTGTAGTGTAGGCCTTAACTGAAAACCAGTCTTTTGCCACGTGGCAATATCAAGCACTGAGTTAGGACCTAGTTTGTGTTACCATAGCAATAATTTTAAGTTTAAAAATATTGTTTTTTTTCACTGTATGTATTGTTTTTCATATTGTATGTGGTGTTATGTTAACATAAATAAACGAGTTATCTATCTATCTATGTATCGTTTTTTTTAATAATGTTGATTTATGCGAATCAATAAAATTTCTTCACGAATTAAGTTTTTCTATGTTAACATTACTTTGGTACACATTTTATTATGAAGGCAACGGATATTTGATAATGTCTAGACTTAATACAATATGTTAAAAGTTTGTGATGGGTATCAAATAACCCACGTTCAAACATCTATTACAAAGGAAATCATCTATTAAAACTGGCTGCAATAATATTTGAAAATACTGATATTTGTTTATAAGTTTGTTATCATTCTACAAAATATTTATCGCACGTTATTGATATGAAAATACAACATATGTGTAATATAGCTTATTAATTTGATGCCTTTGTTGTCACTTACAATGGTACTGACTAAAAATATTTTTTGGGAGTCAAAGGGCTCACAACGTAATGCTGAGTCAGTACCAGTTCGCTGGTGAAGAAGTTTAAGGACAAATAATAAGTTATGTTTTTGTTAAGTTGTGTTTTTTTATATTTATTGTTGTGTTAAATTTCATTTAATTTCATATTTATTATTTAAACTAGCTTTCTGCCCGCGACTACGTCCGCATGGACTAAATTTTTTGCATCCGGTTTAAATCCAAAATACCAAAACACTATCTTAACTTCTTTTTTTATATTTATATTCCCGCCGGCGTTGTAATAGATACAAAGAACATTGAGGCTTTTTAAGTGATTATTGGGCAATGCAGTTGAAAGCCATTTGACAACCTTTTCCCCTTTCAACTTCCAAAAGTGGATAAAGAATTACTATCTCTGAACCTGTGGCTACCCTTTTTTGGGATTTAGAGCCGTTAGTATTTATTCATGAATGATTGATAGATGAATTTATTATATTCCCTTTTGCAGTGGTAATATCAGCCAATCGCATAAACTTTCAAATTTCTAGATACAGAAATGTCAAAAATCTGTATACTATATTTCAATCCCTTCGGGGTGAGTTCCAAAAAACCTTTTTAATTGTTCATAAGAATTATGAAACCAACTATTTTGTACCAAGTTTCTATGTTCAAAAATGAGAATATCTTTAGTAAGTATGGATACAGCAGTTTGGCGCTGCGCTGTCGAGTTGGTCCGGTGCTACCCCCTATACTGACCGTTTGTGATGTGTGAGAGATTGCAGCAAATCAGTCATAGATGGATGTACTAAATTAAAATTGAGATATGTGCTATTATGTACAAACTATGCATTCTGAGGCTTAAACAGAATATTAATATATGGAATTTAAACATTAAATGGACATTTATTTTGATGAATATGGATGAAACCCTTATTATTTCCAAAAAGACTATTAATAACGAGTCTGATAAAGTAGTTTGATGAAAAAATGAATCGTGTAAATATGGGGAGCCATATAAATGTTTTGTTTTTTGATGCTCCTGTGGGAACCCTTGCGAAATCCGGGATAAATGATATCCTATATGTTGGCCAGGTGTATAAGCTACATTCATACCAAATTTGATCAAGAGCCGTCTGGTAGACTTAACGTGATGACCAGGCATACAGACAGAAAGACAGACAGACAGACAGTATTTTTTTTCTAAAAGCGCGGATTTGTCTTCTGTTTCGAAAATTAAACATACTAGTGGGTAACCCTGGCGCGACTACGTCGCGTCCTATAAAATGAGTTTATTTTGAAATTTTCCGACCAATCACAGCGCAGCTCTTTTGAATTTCTAAAGAATTTTTCTGATTGGCCGGTTTGAAAAAATCGAAACTTTGAAATTCTGTAACAATTAACTTAATCCAGTTACATCAAATGTCTGATTCCACCGGTTTTATATTTTTTTTTTCTTTAATGTACAGGTTTGATCTCGGTACAGTCCTATTATAGTATAGATGAAGGCAACGAATATTTGATAATGTCTAGACTAAATACAAAGTGTATACATATAGTTTGTGAATAAGAAATGTTTATCAAATGACCTGAAATTTAAATATCAATTACAAAGGAAATCATCTGCTTAAACTGGTTGCAATCATATTTCAAAATATTGTTTTTTTTATTAACTAATGGCGTGAGTATATGTATTTGTGATTTGAGCACCACCAGTACACAAGTATTTATTCAAAAAGTTAAGTGTTAAAAAAATGGTGAAAAATCATTATTTAATGTGAAAAATCTTATTTCAAATTACTCTAAAAAACCGTAAATATGGAAAACCTCATAGATACTAGGTTTTAAATTTTAAGCTCGTAAAATATCTACCGATACGATGTTGTTGATTGAAATAGAGACTAATTAGTTGCAAAGTGGCCGAGGTAAGTGGCTTCAGGAAACTACGCCCTCGGAATTTTCCCCGGGGCAATAAGTTTGCAAAAGATTTTATGGAAAAACTTTTCAACGAGTTAAAGTGTTGTCCGAGCGATAAAATCAAGTTGGGCTTAGCTCGTGTTCAAGTTTTTTATAAACGATTTTATGCAGCCCTTTTAAAGTTAGCAATAAACTAGAGCTGTGAAAATCACGATATTAATTAGGTTTTGGAAATTAAAGTGTAGTTTTTACATTCATAAATATATAATACATACATATACATACATACATTCATATACTCACGGCTATAAATCCCTAGAAGGTGTAGCCAGAGCTAAGGAATTATAAATTCCTCAGCCACTTTTGGAAGTTGAGTGGGGAAAAGATGGTAAAAATAAAGGTTTTTGGTGATGCGTCTCCAACCGCATCGCCCAAAAATCCAATAAAAAGCCCCAATACCCTTAGTCGCCTCTTACGACACCCGTGGGTAGAAAAAGGGGTAGCGACATTCTAAGCCGGCACTACACGGCTACGTATATAGGGTATAAATCGTTAGAAAAGGTAGCCAGAGCTTCGAAATAAGAAATTCCTCAGCCACCTTTGGAAGTTGAGTGGGGATATGTGTTTTTTGAGCAGAAAAAAATAATAGTTTGTATGCGAAGCTAGGCGAGTGTGACATTGAGCTAAAAACTCTTCTAATAAAGTATTACATACAAAAAATGAAACTTTTTTTATGAAAGCAATATTATATCTTTGTAGAAATTGACTAAATATGTCTCAGATTTTTTTATTACCTATTATTTGATGGTCTTAATTTAAATACTTAATAACAAAATGTGTTTACTGCTGTGCTAAACAGTGCTTTAAATTATTCTCAACCTAAACATTTCCGACGTATATTCCTGAAGGCGTCGGCAGAGGTACTAATACTTCTGGACATCACATGCAATTGTGACCTGGTGTTCAGAGTACCTACATTTTGCTTGGACAGTTTACTCACGTGAAAGGGGGCAGCCCTGTCGCCGCTTTTATAGGAAAACACTATCACATGACTAAGTAAAACTTGGTCATGTGGGTTTCCCTAAGATGTTTTCCTTACCGTTACCAACCATAATAAATTACACATATAATTTAAGAAAAGACAAATTCGTGTAGGCTTTTGGAATGTGAAACTACGCCTCTCTGCATAAAGGCGGGTGTTCTACCTATTGTGCCATCACGGTTGTTGTTGCTTTTAGTTATCCTTATATTTGTATTGTTATCCAATATTCTATATGAAATAAGAAAAGTTCAACTCAAACAAATATAAAATTCATTTTATTCAGTTTTATATTCTTTATAAATTAAAACCCTAAAGTTTCAATCCAACTCTCTTAACCTGAAAATCCACATCGAGCCATTTTTTACTTACTTTCAGGTTTTTTTATTTTGACATAAAATATTGTCAGTCATTCTAAAATAATTTAACTGTAAATATATAATCCAATATATGATAAAACTTAAGGAAGAAAAATAAAAAAAATTAAGTAAAAAAACTTTTTAATAAAAAGCTTTTATTTAAACGCTCTAAAAAGAAGAAAATAAAATATTCCTTTTGGATTATACTAACAACTCCTCATTATACACAATTTATATATAATAATAAAAGCTTGTTGCTCGATTTACCACAAATTATTATGATATAAAGGAATGTTGATAGGTATGTAAACCTCGCGACAAGCTTTTATCTATCTATACTATAATAAGACTGTAACGAAGACTGTTAGGTCAGAATAATAGGATGCACTAATCCTTCTTTTTCACATTCAACTATGCGAATATGTATGAAAAAAGATAATTGAAAGTATATTGTATGAATTTTGCGTATTCATTTGGTAGGTTTGAGAATATGTTTATAGCTTTTGTTTTTTTAACTATTTTCTATAAAATGGTTTGTTTCATGATTCGTATGAACAATTAAAAAGGTTTTTGGAACTCATCCCCTAAGGGATTGAAATATAGTATACAGATTTTTGATCTATAAATATACTGTATTAGAAATTTGAAACTTGATCTGATTGACTGATATAACCACTACAAAAAGGAATTTATAAAATTCATCCATCAATCAATCATGACTATATACTAACGGCTATAAATCCCAAAAAAGGGTAGCCTCAGCTTCAGAGATAGTAATTCTCTATCCACTTTTGGAAGTTGAATGGGGAAAAGGTAGTCAAATGGGTCTCCAACTGCATCGCCCAACAATCACTTAAAAATATTTCTTTCCTTTTTATTTTATTTATAGTTGTGAGTATATTATGTATAAACTTTTAATACTTTACCTCTTCATTTCTTCATTTACATGAAAAATATTTGTGGAAATATTGACGAAGTATGTTGGAGTTTCCTACTGATTCAACTAGATGGCGCTGTACATTGATTTATTGTATTTATGTTCAAGCGATAGTGGTATAAGTATAAGTTTTATCTATCTATATACTACTGGATAGTATTCATACTTACCGAAGATATTCTTATTTCTGAACATAGAAACTTGGTACAAAATGGTTTGTTTCATGATTTTTCTGAACAATTAAAATGATTTTGTGAAATAGCAAATGAAAGTTAATATAGAGATTTTTGTAATTTATTTATCTAGAAACATAATACATGGTGCGATTGAATTTATGAAATTCATCTATCCATCATTAATGAGTATATATTAACGGGCATAAATCTCATAAAAGGGTAGCCATAGCTTCAGAGATAGTAATTCTTCATCCACTTTTGGAAATAGATTAGGGAAAAGATAGTTAAATAAGGGTTGTTAGTGATGGGTTACCAACTGCATCGCCCAACAATCACTTAAAAAGCCTCAATGTCCTTTATATTCTTTACAACGCCCGCGGGAATATAAATATAAAAAAACAGAAGTTGTGATAGTGTTTAGGTGTTTTGGATGTAAAACGGATGGAAAAAATGTAGTCCACGCGGACGAAGTCGCGGGCAAAAAGCTAGTTATTATATATAAATTGTGTATAATGAGGAGTTGTTAGTATAATCCAAAAGGAATATTTTATTTTCTTCTTTTTAGAGCGTTTAAATAAAAGCTTTTTATTAAAAAGTTTTTTTACTTATTTTTTTTTATTTTCTTCTTTTTAGAGCGTTTAAATAAAAGCTTTTTCTTAAAAAGTTCTTTACTTAAATTTTTTTTCAAGTTATTATTACTCTCAAAATGCCCTCTCATTTGATACCCATATTGTAGAAGTGGACTAAAGGTAACTATTCCGCCATCCTGCATGGTCCGCCATATTGGATTCAGAATGACGTCATATTCTTTTTCTAGTCACTCTTAACAAGCCCTTTCATTTGATACCCATATTGTATAAGTGGATTAAATATAACTGTTTTGACATCTTTTATGATCCGCCATATTGAATTTAGAATGACGTCACATATCTTATCATATATTGTCATCCAAACAAAATGCGTCCACAAAATTTCAGCACAAACGGTTGAATATATCTACTTCAAAATTGAGTTCAAAGATTTCACCCGAACACACAAATATACATACATTGCAGGTTAAATAAAAGCTTTTAACTTTTAATAAAGTATCCCATTTTATACTACAAAGGTAGCGTATATAAAGTTTTCACCAAATAACTTATTCTACTGTTAAGTACTACTTTCAATCAGGCTTCAATGAAGAGATAAATTAATTAGATAGTGGAAAGACCACCCTATGCACACAGACGGGTAGGTTCGAATCGCGTCGTCGTCTTTCGAGTCAGGTCTCCACCAATTAGTTTTTTCCAGATTGATATGTTTATTTTATTTATCAAGGTTGTTAACGATGAAAATAACCTTGTAGAGGCTAAGTTGTAAAGTGGCAGTGTAATTCTTACAAAGCCATGATAGGACTGCCTCCTGTCCCATGTACTTTCTAAGTAAAATGCGGATTCTCTTAATACTTGTGACATATATGTCACATCATACATACATATACTCACGGCTGTGAATCCCTAGAAGGGGTAGCCAGAGCTAAGAAATTAGAAATGCCTCAGCCACTTTTGGAAATGTGAGTGGGGAAAAGATGGTAAAAATAAAGATTGTTAGTGATGGGTCTCCAACCGCATCACCCAAAAATCCCTTAAAAGCCCCATTACCGTTAGTCGCCTCTTACGTACACCCACCAGAAGAAATAGGGTAGTGCTATTCTAAGCCGACACTACGCAGCATATATCACATCATATTCAGAATCAGAAATATTAATACTTTTGCCAACTCTTTGGTGATTTGCGGGATGAATTTAATGCTGAGCTTTTTTCTACACATAATCAATATCTCTTAAAACACCCGCTTGAGGATAAAAATATAATTACCTGTCTTCCGATATATATAAAATCTTACTTTCACATACAGCGTTTATACGATACAAGCCAAAGATACAAAACCACAACAGCACATAAACTATCAAATAACAAGAAACTAAACCATCTGAAAGGAACACTTAATAATGAACTAACTTAGATAACCCTTCATATAAACTTTAAGTACATTGACCTATCTGTTAAGAAGAATTAACTCTAGCTAGCGGCTAAAGCGCTACAGCGCAGGTGGTCACGCTAGAAGCACTTTACGGGGTGTTCTCGTTAAGCGAAGAGCTGCATCGCTGAGCGGCAAATTGGACACTTCAATGAAGACCAATTTGTACCAACCCTGAAGAGGACACTTAAGATTATCCTAACTCAACATGATTCAGAAATTGAAAAAATAGATATGAAATCCTAGTTTATTAAAAATATACATGAAATTTTTGTTGAAACATATTTGTTCTTTTATACATGTTTTGTGTGATAAATGCTTTATTCCCTTTATTTATATTTTTAAACTATTTTTTAAGATATAAAACTGAAACAGTTAAAACTGATATTAAATCTCATAGTTAAATCACAGTTTAAATATTTTTGATAATGCTTACCACACCATGATACATTTAGATTCTTGTCAAATTTGCAAGTGACCGATTCTTGTGAGTTTCTATCTTAAGTCGATACAGCAAAATAGTGGACTACCCGCAAACATTCTCAAATACGGGTGAGACGTTCTTAGGAAAATATTATGTGGATTCCTTTACAGGGTCTTCGGGACCGCCGAATGATGTAACGAATGGCTTTGCTTGCTTCGTTTGGAATACATTTTATGATTAGAAGGCGAGTATGGTAGTGGCGAAAACAGCACATACTAAACAACATTAATTTAAATATTATGATCTGAGTGCATCTTATAACTGCAGTATAAACAAACTGAAGAAATTCTATTGAAATTCAGCTATAAAGTTAATAGATATATAAATTTAGCAATTTATAATATATCATTTACTGGATCAGTAATATTTTGAATTTCGGATTGTATTTTTAGTGATAAACAGCAAAGAATCAACTTTAACGGTCTCTAAGAAGGCGATGGAACAATTAAAAACTTTTTAAAAGCTATACGGTTACAAATCATTGATAATTTACTTTAGAAAATGGTGATTATTGGACTGTTGGTGATAACATTGATAATTTATTTCACCATATATTGCCTACCCTTTAATTTTAAAATTCGCTCATGATATTCTTTTTGAAATTATGTAATTGTCATTAGTCATAAAATATTTTAAAGAGAAATAGAATGCAGAACGTGACCTATTATGTGTCGAATAGACTTTAGTACTTGCTTTGCCCTATCCAGTACTTGTTATTTTCTTCTTTACTTACAAAATTATGAAGATTGTTTTAAAAATATATGGACATGACAGAAACATAATGTTGTACTAAAACTGAGAAAGTAATTTACTCCGTCTCAGGTGGGCTGTATTTTTAGCTCCTACCATGAATACGTTTTTTTTAAATTATCGAATAAGAAAATGTTTTATTCATAGTCATTTTGAAAACTATTGATATTATTTTATATAAAACCTTTCAGTTGTTAAATTTTGATTTTCTATCGGTAATGCATAAACAAATGTTTGTATTAAACTTAAAATTGATTTAAATGATTTTTTGTTTAAAAACTGGTTTCGTATACTGTTCAATTGTCTGACAAATCTATACTAATATTATAAAGCTGAAGAGTTTGTTTGTTTGAACGCTAGGATCTCAGGAACTACTCAATCAAATTGAAAAATTCTTTTTGTGATGGATAGTCCATTTATTGAGGAAGGTTTTAGGCTATATATCATCACGCTGCGACCAACAGGAGCAAACTATCAGCGAATAAAGTTGCATAAACGGGGATAATTATTCATACTAAGGCTTCCGTTGTGTGCGCTGCGTAAACAGTTTAAGTTATCCAAAAAATATTATTAAAGAATTATTTCTCTTTAAATGATCTAAAAAAATGCCCGCGACAGTATATGTCTAACTTTTAAGTTTCACTTACTATAACCATTTTTATGGTGTCGAATTTAATGCATAATTGCCATAATGTTTTATCAACATAATATTAATCTTTACCTAAATAAATATGTTATTGATTGAGAGTATTTAATTGAGAACAAAATTGTCCTTGATATCACTTAATTTAAATAAACATCTTAGAAGATAATACATAATTTAAATAAACATCTTAGAAGATAATACAATTTTTAAATTACTCCGTAACAAAATTTACACGCGTGCATGAAGCGCAAGACAAGACGCTGCGCTGGCCGGCGAGCGAGGTCACCTGCGCGAGAAGCTTATGTTTAAGCCTTATCCTATTAATATTATAAATGTGAAAGTTTAGATGTTTGTGTGTATGTAGCTAAATGAAGACTAATTCACAGAACGTATTTAAAACAAAATTTACAGGAAGCCCACATGATCCCAATTAACACAATAGGACACTTTTTATCCCAGAAAAAATAAGAGATCAATAAATAATAATAACCCCTGGGATCTTGGACTAACACTTTTGACAGTACGAAGTCTGTGGGGTCAGCTAGTTATACAATAAGTATAATGGCATCATTGCTCAAATAATGTAATGTTTGGAAACATTTTAGCTGAAATAACTTATACTACTGAATTAACAACGTCAGTGGCCGAGTGGATAGGTGACTAGCTTCTCCGTCCGGAGGTTGCAGGTTCGATCCCCGATAAGAGCAACATTTATGTGATGAGCATAAATGATTGTTTCTTAGTATAATATTATATATATCGTTCAGTTAGTATCCCATAGTGCAAATTTAACATAGTTCGGGGCTAATTTGGTCTGTGTATCATGTGTCCGTATTTATAAATTATTATATTCATAAAAAACTTACTTTCAGACGTACATCCTCGTCACAAATTATTTTCTATTTGATATAAAAAACATGGTACTAGTTACCAACTTTAAGTATTTTGTGAGAACTTAAATATAAGAGCTTAAGTATTTTAATTAGGGAAGTGTACCTAATGTTAACTTTTAATGATGTTGTAGTCTTTTTAAGTCGGACAAAGGGACGTCATTACTACCTTATTTTATTAAATCCGAGTAAAAGGGACCGTCATATTCATATTTTCACAAATTATTTTACATTAGAATTAGCTTATTCCTTACTAACTTATACTGACACCTATTATTAGGCAGAGACCCTTTTATTCCCTAACGTCTAAAATTCTTTTCATTATTGCTCTTTTACTCTTCACACTACAGACCCCGCATTATATAAGAAATTTTCCTATCTGATCCAGAAGAAAATTACGAGGTCGTCCTATACATACCATTCACATTGGCTTTATATATCTCTTTCGCTATAGTATTATCATCCATCCTCTCTTGTTTCTGATCGTATTAAACTCAAACATTCACGTGACTAACGCCCGATTTCTGAATTGAGTATTCAAGCCGAGTACGACTTATGTATCGTTTTGTCTCATTCATTTGTTAAGATTTCAATGCGGCAGAACGATACTTAAGTTGTCCTCAGCTGGAATACTCAATTCAGAAATCGAGCGTAAGTCCAACTTTGTCCTGTGGGTTTCGTCATGATGTTTTTACTCTCCGTTAACACATAAGATAAATTAAGCACACATACATGGCTTTAGGAAAAACACATACGTGTAGGCATGAGTCGTATAAAACAAAGAAGAACACACACTTTTCTGCAAAAGAGACGATGGCTGTTCCCACTGAGCTATCGTGGCTATTTACGTTCATTTCATGAATTTTATAATTTAAATATGCTATTCAATTACTCAATTTATGTCGAAAACGTTGCCATACACACGTTAGCTTAAAACTTTTAAAAACGTTTTGATAAACGCTTTGGATGATCAAGTATTTTTTTAAAGCACGTTTTCTCTCAAAATAAAAACCATGACGATTAAACCGCACCTGGGATTTGTCTAAAGAACTGGTTTTTGCCAGAATCCAGTTCATAATGTATTGTTTGAGATTTCCAATCTGGCAATTTTTTACTAACTTAAATGGCGGCAAACATACCCCTGCGGCCTAAGCTTCACCATGACTGTTGGAGACAAATAATGTGTCATCAATATAATTCAACCAACAGACATCCGCTGTTGGACATAGGTCTCCTCTAAAAATCTCCTCAACGCTTCCTTCATCTAAAGTCCTACTGCAACCCTCACCAATTTGTCGATCCATCTTGTGGGAGGCTTATCCGTCGTCTTGCTGCCACTCTAGAACCTTCAAGCCTCAACCGTTATTAGTTCACCTAGCAATGTGCCCTTGTCATTAACACTTGAGTTTCGAAATTTTCTAGGCTACGTGAATCCTGGTACTTCTACGGATCTCCTCTCGAACAAAGCCCTCTCTTCTGGCATTTATCCTAATATTTCTGACCAACTCAACTAGTATTCAGTGCAGACGACGCATTAACGTGATAGGGGGGTGGGTCAAATACACTGTCACATAACAAAGTACAACTCAGACATGTGGTCAGCCACCGTTGATAGCCTTGATACTTCACCTCACATTTCACTAAGGAAAAGCCACATTTATGTAACTTCAGATTTGTGTGGGGAAAAGATTGTAAAATTAAGGTTGTTGTTGATGGGTCTCCAATGGCATTACCCATAAATCACAAAAAAGCCCCAATAACCTAAGTCGAAGAAGTGATATAATGCTATTCTAAGCCGACACAATTCAGCTATTTTTATTTTCTTAATAAAAAAGAGATAAGCATCTGAACAATTTATTAGTCGCCAGAAGCGCTGAATAGAGAATCGCCACAAACAATTTTACACAGGGATGCCAACAACTACAGTATATTTGCATAATGCGTAGATTTTAGATGCAATCCATCTGCTTTTTTATGTTTGCTAATTATTGACAAGACATCATTCGTCAATGGTAATAAAAAGTTAAGCTTTAAACTGACATAATTAGTAGCTCAACTCAAATATTTACGCCGAATATCCCCGAAGGGGTTGGCAGAGGTGCTAATACTTCTGAACATAACGTGACATTATCACCTGGTGCATTTTATTGTTTGGTATACCTACCGCAAAATATAAAGTTAATGTTTATAAATACACTTATAAACTTGGCCAATAAAAATATTCAAAAAAATAACTCACACACGGGATAGAGGGCAGGCCTTTCGACGGTTTGTACGAATACACTGTCACATTACTAAGTACAACAAAGACATGTGGGTTTCTTCACAATGTTTTCACTCACCGTTAACAACCATGATAAATAAACCACACATATGACTTTACAAAAGACAAATTGGTATAGGATTGACCCGGAATTTGAACCCTTATCTTCGGCATGATAAGCGGTGTTCTACCCACCGAGCTATGACGGTAGAACTATTATAATCATAATCATTATTCTATTACTTATTAATGCCCCTGCCATGGCACCCGCGAGAAAGCGGCTACAGTTATTCTTATCCCTCATAGACGAGAATGTTGGAAATAATATAAATTTTGTACCAAGTAATCAGATATTAACCGGATTAATAATTTCATAACATCCCGTTATAGCTAAAACATTTGTGTGGTTGTAATTATTTAGTTGAGGTATTAATTAATCATCCTAGTTGGATGTAGCGAGGCGTTCAAAATTAAAGGCCGGACCAAAACCAGCTTTGAAATAATAGTTCAATGCGTCGTAGCATAATTAATGTTATTTAAGCTTATGAAAACAGAACATTGAATGAGCTTCCTTCCTTTTGTTTCTAGTAGCATCCGTCATGTGGTTCGTAGTTTTAATTGAAATAATTACTATTATACAAAAAAAGGTAAGTGAATTATCAACTCTAACATACATATATACTCAAGCCATTATTTCGTATTGGTGTAGGCAGGGACAATCGATCCCCAATTTGTACGATCATGAAAAACCTCTCTAGCTTCGTTTACATCCATCAATATTTCATACATGGTCTTGTATTCTTATACTTCGGACGCCTGCCTTTTTAGGACAGTCTCTATTTGGTCTTAATGTGTCCTACGCCATCGTCCTCTACTAACATTACCTTCCACTTTAGGTCTATAGATCTCTTTCAGTAATTTACTGTCCATCATCCTCTGCGTCCCCATAAACTCAAACATTAATGTCTTAAATCGCCAAAACGTTGGCAGACGTACTTATACTTCAGAACATAATCAACATTATTCGCCAATGCTGGACATAGATCTTTGTCAAGGATTTCCATGATTACATCTGGTGTTCAGAGTACCCACGTTTTGCTTTGACAGTGCTTCCACGTGATAGGGGGCCGGTTTGTCCCCATTTTGTTCAAATACAGTCACATGACTCAGTACAACTTTGCTATGCGGGTTCCCTCACGATGTTTTCTCTCACCGCTAACAGGTAGGATTAAAACATGCCTTAAGGAATGACTCATTCGTGGAGGCCCGACTCAGGATAGAACCCACGCCTCTCGGTATGAGAAGTGGTGGAACTCCCGACTGCAATCACAGTTATCAATGGGGATTTTTAAGGCATTTTTGGGCGATACGGTTGGAGACCCATCACCAAAAACATTTACTTTACAATCTTTTTCCCACTCAACTTCCAAAAGTGGCTGAAGATTTTTTTATTTCGAAGCTCTGGCTACCCTGTTTCAGATTTTTATCCATGAGTATATGTATGTTTCTTTTTATGCTTTCTAGATCGCAAAACCTAAATAAATGTGGGTGATGTTTTTGGTGGCATTTAAAGTTGCCATTTTACACATGCTCGTACTCTACTCTCTCGTTGCGATTTATTTTTGTAGCTTTATAATATTCTAGCTGACCCGACAGACTTTGTACTGTCAAAATAGCTTATGACAAAATTTTATGAGATTTTCCGCCAGCCGTGAATATTTTAATGGTAATTTTTTTCCGGGATGAAAAGTATCCTATATCTTAATTTGGGACATTATCTTGCATTCTCTCAAATTTTATTCATAATGTTTATTATGTAGTTGAGGAGCCTTTTTGCTTCAAACACACAAACATCTAAACTTTCGCATTCATAATATTAATAGGATTTAAACCATACTGCTGAGAAAAACTTACCATTTTTTTTAAACCGAGGTAAATAAAAGATCTGTTAAAAACCAGACGCAGTCGTGTTCAAAGAGCTCATCCATATGACGGTAACTTTGGATATCAAAAAACTGACGCTGAGGTTATGCCTTTATGGGATTTATAGCCGTGAGCACATGTGAGGTACGCTCACAAATTATAATAATCATATAATTATTGGACAACATTTTTTTTCCTTTTGTAATATCTCTCATATAATATAATAATAATTAAAATTCATAATAACATTCAACGACGATCTCACAAGTGTTGTTTACAATTCAACAGTAGCAGGATCGTTTTCTAAACTCTTTTGTGTTTATTATTAATATTCATATCAATGAGACTATTTACAGTCAAACCGCGTTAGATTAGATACTAGCTTAAGTATGTCCTATGTTGTTTGAAGTTTGGATTATAAATATAAATACCCTTGTGTATTTATGGCTGAGCATGATGCTGTCCTCGTTCCTACGCTTATGTATGGCAGTGAATGTTGGGTATGGCAGAAGAAGCATGAAAGCAGAGTGAATGCAGTAGAAATGAGGTCCCTCAGAAAAGTTTGTAATGTGAGGTTATGTGATCGTGTGAGGAATGACGTGATTCGTGAAAGATGTGGTGTAAAAGATGATATTGTAAGAAAGATAGAAAAAGGAATGTTGAGATGGTTTAGGCATATAGAGAGGATGGATGACAGTAAATTGGTAAAAGAGATCTATAGAGCCAACGTGGAAGTTAATGTTAGTAGAGGACGACCTCGGAGGACACATTTGGATCAAATAGAAAATGTACTCAAAAAGGCAGGTGTCCGTAGTACGAAGAATAAAAGAGCACGTATGAAAATATTGATGGATGTGAATGAAGCTAGAGAGGTTTGCCAGGATCGTACAAAGTTGCGATCGATAGGCTCTGCCTACCCCAATGGGAACTAACGGCGTGAGAATATGTATGTATGTATGTTATGTATTTTACTTTTGTTCAACAAAATAAACAGCAAAGCAGTAAAAGAACTAAGAACGTCAGTAAAACAAACAAATAAAAACTTGAAAATCTTTTCAATGCGAGTTAAAAAGTCCGCCTTTATTTAAAACTGCCGATTTCAAAGTTCCACCGCGACGCAAAACTTCACCTTGGCAATCGTAAGGTTTGGTATTTCGGTATTTCTTGGGAAAAGGTAAAATAGCGAATTCGCTTACTTCAAAAGTTTTATTCGCTGTTAGGAAATTAAGATGAACACAATTTATCGATAAGAAATTTCTTTGAGTATTTTTAGCGGGAAATCACATAATCTTTTAAAACTTTGTTGCTATGCTCATGCTGCTGAGTTTTACTAGTACGATGAAAGTGCCATTGAACAAAATCGGATACAAATACCGGTAAAATATATATATTGTACCGGTAACATAAATATGAAAGTAATTTTCCTCTAAGATTTTACTATATCAAAAGAATTTCATAATGTTACGTACGTCAACTAAGTGTTTTGTAGGAATCCAATTTCAAAATATTGTCTACACTGCTCTTTTTCCATCAACCAAATATAATAACATAACAAATCATCCCAAGAAGGGGTAGCCAGAGCTAAGGAATTAGAAATTCCTCAGCCACTTTTGGAAGTTGCATGGGGAAAAGATGGTGAAATAAAGGTTGTTGATGATGGGTCTCCAACCGCATCGCCCAAAAATCCCTTAAAAGCTCCAATACCGTTAGTCGCCTCTTATGTACACCCGCCGGAAGAAATGGGGTAGTACTATTCTAAGCCGACACTACACAGCAAATAATAACATATAATAAAATATAAAACTCTTGAAAGTATATCAAAGGTAAATTAAAACAATTCAAGTATATTATAGTTTCAAATAGAGGTAAAAATTACGGTCTTATTACTTAAAGCGTTCTCTTTCTGACAACTATTTGATGGTAAGTATAGTAATTTAATAAAATGGCATTAAAATAAATTAAAATGCCATATTATATATATATGGTATATAGCTATATATAAATTTATTTTCTCTCCTTTGCATACAGCTCAAATTAAAATATAACTTTCAATTGAAATATCGTTGAGTGACGGCTAGTATACAATTGATAGCGACTGTACTATCGTGATGTATATGTAATAAGTTCGGTATCTTACAAACTAAACCATTATCGCGAGCAAATACAAATCATCTTATAGTTACATCTTACCATAGCCATGTCCTTTGTCATCCAGTCCCTTATAATTAAAAGGCCTCCGTCCCAACATTAACAGTTATTCAACTCAAAACAAATCAAATTATTCAAATATTTGCCGGACTCAGCCGGCCTGTAATGAATTTTAACTAGAAGCTACTCAATTACTAGTCTTTGTGCTGAAAGCGGTTGCGTGTTTATATACGAGTAGTTTTGGTCCTTAGAATATTTATGCATTAAGTATATACATACATACATATACTCACGGCTATATACCAGAGCTAGGGAATCAGAAATTCCTCAGCCACTTTTGGAAAGTTAAGTGGGGGAAAAATGGTAAAATAAAGGTTGTTGGTGATGGGTCTCCAACCGCATCGCCCAAAAATCCCTTTAAAGCCCCAATACCGTTAGTCGCCTCTTACGTACACCCACCGGAAGAAATGGGGTAGTGCTATTCTAAGCCGGCACTACACAGCATTTATTTATTTATACACTAGTGGATTGGCCCAGCTTCGCACGGGTAGCGTAGTTTTAAAAATATCTGAGGTTTCTTCAATCACTGCTCAACCTTTGTGAAATTTAGCGCAACTTATAGCACTCCTGAATAGTGAAGCTTTGTGATTGTGAAAGCGCTTTACTGAAAGGTTCAGTATCTCCGAAAATAATCCCATGCAAACAAACAAACAGAGTTACAAATTTTGCATACATCATACATATACTCACGGCTATCTTTTGCCCGAGCAACCATTACTAAAAAAATAATCCATATAGCACGATTCAGTATACACGTGCGACGACAGGACGCGATGGCTTATTTCATGTATAAGTTTGGTGTTTCTTTACCGATTTCTATGATTATTTTTTTATTGAAAAGGTAATAATGTAAACTTTTTAAAATGAGAGATGAATGAGAGAACTATAAACGTAAGAGTAAACAAATTTAATCAGAATGCTCCGAACTGGTAAGCTATCAGGACTTACACTTGTTATTGTGAGTCAACCATAAAAGATAGACATATGCTGTTCAAGGATATTTTTTAGACACTTTTATGTAAAATATTTCCGTCATACATGATTTCTATGTAACTTTAACCATTAAGGCTGCACACGCGACGGAAGCTTAAAAAATGGAGTAACTTTCCCCGTTTTCCCAAAGTTTCCCAAAATTCCCCTTCACTACTCTGCTGGAAAGTATACAAAAACCTGCCGAGGAGTATGAAGAATAATTCTACCAAGTTTCGTTAAAATCCGTCGAGTAGTTTTTGTTTCCATAAGGAACATACAAACCGACAGACAGACAGACAGACAGACAGACAGACAGACAGACGGACAGACAGACAGACAGACAGACAAAAATTTTACTGATTTCATTTTTGGCATCAGTATCGATCACTGATCACCCCCTGATAGTTATTTTGAAAATATATTTAATGTACAGAATTGACCTCTCTACAGATTTATTATAAGTATAGATTAAGTATATACATACATACATCTACTAACGGCTATAAATACCAAGAAAGGGTAGCCAGAGCTTCAGAATATTAAATTCCTCAGCCACTTATGGAACTTGAATGGAGAAAAGATTTGTTAAATAAAGGTCACTGGTGATGGGTCTCCAGCCGGATCGCCTAACAATTTCTGTAAGGCCCCAAAACCCTTGGTCGCCTCTTACGAGCACCTATGGGTAGAGTTGGGGTAGCGCTATTCCGACTCTACAGAGCTATATACTATGGACATAATCTTAATAACATACTAGCTCTTTGCAATGTAGGAACCTCTAGACGGTGGACTCCCTCGTACACTAGCAGTGCCTTATAATCCTACATCGCGGTATCTAAATATTTCTCTAAATACAAATTATAACTAATAAATAAAGAATAAATAAAGGAAAGAAAAATTTCGACACAGGCGGGATTCGAACCCGCGACCTTCGGGTATACGCCCCCGTCGCTCTTGCCAATTGAGCTACCGTGTCAATTGGCTGCCAGCGCGAAATTCTTGTATCCTTTATTTCTTTTACACGTTTTAGTAGTGTTTGCGTTTCCTACCTCCAAATTTTTTACTAATTCGGAAGGCCACTTGTCTATCTTTTCAGATAGAATGCAAATGTTGAAAACGCCTAACTATCACATAATTTAAATCTTTTTGTTCATGAAAACCTCATGTGGGGATTATTACTAATAAATAAAGAATAAATAAAGGAAAGAAAAATTTCGACACGACAAATTATAAGTAAGTACACAGTGAAGTATTATAGTGGACAGTATTACTACAGTATTCCTACAGCGATCAGAAGAAACAATTTTATTGGTAGAACTATTCACATAAAGCTGAAATTTTTCAACGTATCTCAAGTATGTATATTCGCAGATGTTCAATCAAAATTCCTATTTTATTTAAAACGCTGGCAGTTAAAGAATGGCAAGAATGGATTCTTTGGCATAGAGAATAAAACTTATAGAATTTGTATGGGTGGTACATGAAGTAAAAAAAATTACTATTAGCAGCAAACGTGTTAAATATAAGTTATATTGTTGAAGTCATCTTATTACATCCATATTTATTTATTAGTATGGTATCAGTAAAATGTTATTAGGACGTAAATAAAACAAAACATCAATTATATATAAAAGTATGTAGTTATGTATGTATGTGTGTTCATATCCGTGTAATATGTATACTATTTTGTGTAATTAATATTTATGTTATTATTTATTATTTCAATTAAATAAGTTAGTTTTAAAGTAAGCTTGTTTTGTGCATCTACCCAGATAACTAGTTTACCGATCTCACCTTCCAAAGGTTGTCTGGAAGAGATCGCTTTTAGCGATAAGACCGCCGATTGTACCTCACTGTAAACTGTATGATAATTTCTTTTGTAAATTTGTGTTTGATGTACAATATAGAGTTATTCTATTCTATTCTATTAACCTTTTGTAATTGTTTTAAATTACATGTCATTTATAAATTTGTGTTTCCCACGTGGTACCATTTTGGGGACCGTGGTACAATATCTAGGCAAACATACTGGTAGAATATACTAAAGCATATATTAAGCTTCAATATTGTCTCAAGCATAAACACATTCATACAATCGATGTTCCAACTGGCTGATTTGTTCCTTTGAAGTGTCTCTCGCGTCCTCCATACATTTAGCGAGAGTCGAACATAGCTCGTCATTATGTCTCTTTGCATTTGTCACTCCGAGATCCAACTCTAGACTAAGAGTTGCCACGACTGTTGCAAGAGCTTCGATACACTTCTTTGCATCTTTCCTGAAAGCAAATAACACTTTTGGGTATCAACTTTCGAAAAGTATTCTGAAAAAATGTTAAAGAGAGCAAATATCCTATTTAGAACGGGTATAAGCCTAACAATGTAAACATGAATAATTTTAATAGTAACAGTATTTAACAGAACAATAGTAAACAGTATTTTTGTAATTAATGCAAAATTTATATACCTCGTATATTTTATTCGGTGAACTTCCGTGAACCACACGAACTACGTCTACGTGACATAAGAATAGGGAAAAGTCTATTTGACTGTAATAAAAATATACATTTCTTTTATTTCATTATTCTTAATATTTCTTTTTTGGAGCAATATGTAATAATGCGAGATAAAAATATTGCATAATTTCACTAAAATCCGTCTTCTAAAATAAGTATTTTTGATGCAACTGTCACGTGACTAAAAACGACCGTGATTGGCTATTTCTATAATGACGTAGATCGCGCATAAACAGTCAGTGTATCCCTTCGCTCATTGGTGTTTAATGTGGAATTGACGTCATACAGCCGCCATATTACTTAAAGTGGCGTTTTCGCGGCACATTTGAATATTGCATTTTCTTTTTCGATTTTTTAATAAAATAGCTAAAATAAAGACAGAAAAATATTTTCATCAAAATTCAAAATTCCTTATAAACAAATTAACACCGTAAGATAGTTTTCAAAACTTAGTCAAATAGCCTACTAAAATTTAACTATATTATTATGTATGTATGTATGTTCTGACACCTTGTTTTTCAAAATCGAATAAGTAGTTTAGGCGCTGCAGTGGAATATACAATATCATAGATCATACATATCATAGACACATAGACTACCAAAATCAGTAAATTTTCTTTGGCTGTGCCATAATCGAGTAAAAATAGGAAAACAGTCGTTTTTTATGACATCTCATCCTTTACAATAATCTAACTCTCAAGTTTTTTTAGGAATGTAGTTAGAGGAGTATTAAACTTGGAATGCACATTTCTAACAAGTGTGTACCAAAGCAAATAAACTTATCTTCGTACTTTACCGCCTTCGAAGTACTACTTCAACACAAATTGCACTAATGGCTTACCACAGCTACGTAGTATCAACGTTGCGCTAAAGACTTATAGTTTGGGAGACTCTTACGAGATAAATAGGGTTTTCGTATGACAAAAGCGATGTATCCGTGCTATGCGTAATCTGATGCCCACTGATTGTTGCCAACTGCATTTCAAACAGTTGAAATTGGTAATTTTGCCCTGTTTATATATTTTTGAATGTGCCTATTATGTTCAAAATAATATATCAATATTTTGAAGAGTCAGTTATGTACAGCACAATATTTATGTGGTTATTTAACACTCTCATTATAAAACGAGTATTACCAGTGAATTGCTTCTTCCTTTTGATAGAAATGTTTACAGAAACTGTACCCAGATGAAGATTAGAATTATGATACTTTACCAGAATACTCAAAAACATGACATTGATTGAATTTAAACGCAATTTACGTGCGGTTATCTTTTGTTTTGCAAAAGTGCGTATGGTTTTGTTTAATGTAAAAATATTGATCCTTAATGAGGCAAGCAAAAACTACAATTTTACTTCTTTATAGGATTAAAAATGGCTAAGTGCGAGTCGACTCTTCCCAGGAGGGTTTCGCAGTAATAATGTATTAAGCATAGCGATAAATAAAGAAAAATTAAACGTTAATTTATCTGTGTTCTGTATATAGTTTGCATGTAATACAAAATTACTGTTTCAGTTCTTCAAAATATGCTTTATCCCAAAAACTGCAGAATATATTTTGTCCAAACCAATTTTCGTTGCAAGATTTTATTGATATTAAAAATGATTAAATTTGGAAATACAAAAGTGAAAAGTATGATGAAGATATCGTCAGAAGAGTAAAAAAGGGATATGCGGTAAATGTACCCATAAATAGTGTAATGCTGTTGTCATCTGAAAAGGACCAGATGGACCAGATGGAATATGCATGCTGCTCTTTCCTTAAAATTGTCTTTTATAAACTTGATATAAAAACCCTACTTCCGATGGAATTATGTAACTTCAACATTAAAACAAAAACTTAATTTTATCAAATAATATTATTTTCACTTACGCATTCGATTTCCTAAAGTTAAACTGACTCGCATCCGCCATGTAATCAGTCATAAATTTATTGGTCATCTTCGTCAATTTTTTAGCATAGCGACCCAAACGCGACACAGATGTGAGCGATTCTTCCGAACAAGCATACACAGCAGCCACATATTGGTTTGTTTGTGTTCTAATTGACCTTATTTCTTCGGCACAAAAAGCTGAAAAATAACAAGATGATTAAAAAAACTTATCCTATTCAGACGAGCGACTAAGCGAGGCACTGGATTCTAATAATATCTTTAGTAGAGTTAAGGTTAAAATATAGTGCCTGAAAATTTGCTTACGACAGATTCAGAATGCTGAATAATACATAGCTTCTCAGTCTTTTAGCTAGATATCGCGTGGTATATAACAGCCGTCTCTTACGCACTTCCTTAGTATCGTATACGGTTATGTTATTCTAACCGATATCATAAGTATAAAACAGCACTCGTGCTAGGCCTCCTGAAGCGCTGTTTTATCGACACGATAACGGTTAGAATGAGATGGCAGTATACGATACTAAGTAAGTGCGTAAGAGATGGCTGCTTTATCCCACGCGATAACTAGTTTAAACACGGCTTGTGCTTGCCCTGCTGTTGTAGATAATGCTTAAATTATATCTATTAGATGCAAGGTATGTTCTTGAATTAGTTGTTAATATAGTTTTTGAATAAAACTAAATGTACGCTTTTACTGATATTATTTAGTTATGGATGTTAATTGCAATATAATTCTGAACAAAATACTAACAGGATATATTGAATTTTTTAGCTATGGCATACAGTCGGTTTTGCATTTCTTGTGTCTTCTGTAGAGCCTCTCTGACTAGGTCCGTTAGTTGAGCTACAATATTATTAACTTGTTCCTCGTAATTTAGTTGGATACTTCTATGGTAGCTTTCCATGAATGGATTCAGTGCTATGCCCATGTATTTTGTTAATTCACTGAAATCAAAAATAATTACTTATAAATTTTATTCAATGAAGCATAGAAAAAGCGACTAAAAAAGGCAACAAAAATCAATTTAATCTTTTTTTTTAATGTAAAAGATTATTTCTTTCTTTTCTTCTTCCTTCTTTCTTATTTTCAATTGCTTCATGTTGTGAGGGTAAATATTTGTACAATAAGATAAATCAAGAACTTTATTTGCCAAATACAAAACATGTTCATGATATATTTACATACATTTATTTGCTTCTCTAAATTAAATTGAGAATATACAAAATAAATATCGCTGCTTTCATATTATAGGGGCACATCTATAAAAATTGAGATTTCGAGTTTGAATAATATATGGACATTTCATGCTTAATGGACATACACTTATAAAGTTTTATGATTTTGTTATTATTAGTCTAATTTATTTATGACCGATTTTGTGAAAATACAGAGGCTCAAATCTCTTTAAACGCATTTTCCCAACAATCATGTTTTTTGAATTGTGCCCCTATAATATGAAAGCAGCGACTGGTCTCTGATATCGCTATGGCTGCTTCTTAGAAACGAGTGCTAGGCTAATGTTAATGTTAAGACTGAAATATGAAAATAATTTTGTAAATAATATCATGATTAAATATGAATATGATCAAAGTTGGTCGTACAAACATTAATGCAAATTTTTTTACTGAATTAATTTAATACTTAATTTTTTTGATTCTTTTTCTATCTTACAATTTCCATACTACCTTGACCAAACAGAAGTGTGGGTTAAAAGGCAGGCGTCCAAAGTATGAAAAAGAAAAGAGCATGTATGAAAATATTGATGGATGTTCACGAAGCTAGAGAGGTTTGCCAGGATCGTACAAAGTGGCGAGCAACGGTCTCTGCCTACCTCAATGGGAAATAATGGCGTGAGTATATGTATGTTCCAAAAGAAGGTTAATAATAAACCATTCCTTAGCCACTATCAGAGGCAGAAAAGTAAAAGATGGATCAGTTGAGATGCAATAAACATAAACAAAAAAAACCGCTATTTTCGGTCAACTCGTTTTATCTACTCTTGGTTTAAGTGAGCAAAGCAAAAAAAGAGTGCGTTCTTTCGATATATATATCTCCCTGTTTTCAAAATGATTATCTGTGTTTACAAAGCTTGTATTCGAGAGTTTGTCTGATTTAATTTTAATATTTCTAAAAAAGCCTTTTAGTTTTTTAGTTATTGTCCTTGCAATGATGTTAAGTAAATTATTTCCCATTTACGTCTGGCTTGGGAAAAGTCTCAAAGCACATTTATTCATCAATGAGGTTTTTTTTGTTAAGATTCTGACAAAATACATACATACATTTACTCACGACTCAATTCCCACAGCCCATATATGTCCCCACCAAGGGGCTCGAGCCTACCTTATATAGGGCGATTTGGCCTTAGTCCACCAAGCTGGCCAATTGCGGATTGGCAGACTAACGACTACTACCGTAATAGTAGCCGGGGCTGACGGCTTATCGTGCCCTCCGAAGCTCGGAGGCAGAACTCACAACTATACATTCCTAAAAGGGGTAGCCAGATCTCGAGAATCAGAAAATTCTTCAGCCACTTTTTGAGAATAAATGGGGAAAAGATAGCAAAATAAAGTTTTTGGTGATAGGTCTCCGCATCGCCCTAAAATTACTCTAAAAGCCCCGATACCCTTAGTCGCTTCTCGCGTTACCCATGAAAGAAATGGGGCAGTTATATTCTTAGCCAACAATACACAGCATACTCAAACACTTAAGGCTGTTTATTGATCTACAAAATATACTATGAATATCTGAAAATCTACATGTATACAAAAACGAAAGACTTACGGGCTCTGCATAATCTTTTGATTGCAAACAGTTTTCGTCGTGTTCATGGCCAAAGACCTTGCAATCAGTGTAGCTGTGTTTCCCAATATTCTATCTAAATGTTCCTCAAGTTTTAAAGGATGTTTCTTCCAGGTTGTTAGTTCAAATCTTTCTGAGTAGCCGCAAAAACCAGTCCTGGCTTTTGATTCAGGCTTTTTCATTGATAACTGTGAGATAAGTGTAAAGTTATTAATTTGTAAAAAAAAAATACGAATGTGCCTGAGGTGCATTTGATTTCTAAAGAGCATGTATGAGAAGAATAATTAATGTGACAGAGGCAAGAGAGATTAGTCAGGATCGTACAAAGTGGCGATCTATAGTCTCTGCCTACCCAAATGGGAACAACGGGTGTGAGTATAAGTAATTAAGTTATTGATTGAAATACTCTGTTACACAAAACATGTAAGGAAATTGAGAAGTATTAAATGTAATAAATAAAAAACTGTGTAGTGTCGGCTAAGAATAACACTACCCCATTTCTTCCGGTGGGTGTACGTAAGAGGCGACTAACGGTATTGGGGCTTTTAAGGGATTTTTGGGCGATGTGGTTGGAGACCCATCACCAACAACCTTTATTTCACTATCTTTTCCCGACGCAACTTCCAAAAGTGGCTGAGGAACTTCAAGTTCCTTAGCTCTGGCTACCCCTTCTAGGGATTTATAGCCGTGAGTATATGTATGTATGTAAATAAAAAACATATCCTTAATGTCACAAAAAGACACCATACAATGAGATAAAAATCTTTATAAACCAATTTCTTTGTTAAATATCATCTATTAATACCGAGAGTTATTGCAATTAAAACCGGATACTTTTGTCAATGATGTTCAATGCTGTATCTTAGGTATGACTAAAAAACTGTATTTAACAACTTCAGCTCACATCACTTACTATTATAATCAATAATCGGCTGCTTTATAAAAATAAAAGGGTTATTACTTACAATTTAGTATTTTGAATGTTTTTGTTCATGAAAACCCCATGTATGTAGGAATGATTACTAATAAATAAAGGATAAGCGGTGTCGTAATGATTTTAGTACTTAAGTAAATAGTGATATTTTTAAGAAGATTATAATTTTAATGGCAAAAATAAAAAAAATGCTGACGTGGTGGATAATATATTTATTTTTTTTTATATCTAAGTCAAACATTTCCTCTGTTACTCTCGTTAGATGAGAATTAGGTGTTATTGGATGTATCTTCCTCACAGCCCATGGTAGAGTCAACCATAGAGAAAACCTATTAAAATTCAAAGCAACTTTCCACGATTTCTACCTAGTTTATATTTTAGAAAGTTATTTAAATTTTAATAGGTTTTCTCTTTAAGAAGCCCATAATTATTATCATGTATGTAAGTACATACATATATACAGGAATATAATTATATACAGGAAACATATGACCTCATTAATTTAACTTAAACTCTAAAAAATCTTGCAAAAAAATACTTACGTCGCATCCTAAGGAAATAACATGTGGTAATCGAAAAACAATTATAGCCAAAACAGAATAATAACGAAATTCCATTATATAATAACAAATTCATAAACAACACAACTTCAAAATCATATCACTGAAATTATTATTTGAAATCGTTCATGTTTTATGTGACTCTTACGATTACTATATTGATGCCAGTGCGCATTTCATAACAATAATGCTAAAATCACATTCATTATTAAAACGTTTGAACCATGAAATAGTCAAGATAAAGTCAAATCATTTTCATACATGTTCGCTTTGGTAGCAACTCAGAGCTAAATACCGAATTTCATGCCTAAAAATATGGTAAGTATTATACGGTATAAGGTCGGATTGGATAGTGCCAAATACAGAATATTATTTTTAACACCATCCAACAATATATTTTATCCTAAATCGGGATCATGACAAACAAACTTTATACCTTCCGTATACAAATAATACTTATGTATAAAAATATATTCACTGCCGTTTGTATTCAATAAAAATATTACTGTAACATGTTTTAGTTTTGATGTTCAACAAACTGAAACTGAAAAGTTCACCCCGCATATCCCCACAAGGGTTGGTAGAGGTACTAATACTTCTGAACATCACATGACTTTGTCATCTGGTGTTTAGAGTACCCACGTTTTGCTTGGACAGTGTGCTTACCTGATAGGGGGCAGGCCTATCGCCGTACAAAAAATTGTTTTCAATTTTATTCTATTTATGGACAGTTTAGATGAAACACGGTCTATGTAATAAAATTTCAGGAAATTTTGCATCTTAACGGAACGAAAGTACGCAGTTTCCATTAAACGTTTGAATAATGAATAGTGAAAAGTTCATTATTTCATTTTCTATTACCCTTTATATTATTCTGGAAGTTGTAATTATCAACTCGAACCTTTACTTTAACTAAGACATAATACTTCTTTTCTTCGAAAGCAATTTGCTAAAGCCTGTAACAAGATAAGAACAAAACAGTAACTTAAACAAATCGTCGAGGTTTTTTCAAAACAAACTTAATTACAGAACCATTTTATAAACGAGGAAGTCTTTTGCCGTTATAAATAAGGAAGAAAAAAAAGGTGAAACAAATAGCCAGATTAATTGTTTTAGTAATTAGAGAAAGATTAAAACTCGCCCTTTGAATTTATAAGTGAAATGGGATGCAAATGAGGAGATGGCTGTCTTATATTTGAGTGAAATTTTAAGCAACTTATGGAAATATTAATGCAAATATCGTATTATGAAAAATAAATGTGTTTTCCTCATGCTCAAGGTTTTGCTCGCTTAATAATTGCAGCTTGAAAATAGCAGTTCTGAATTTGGTAAAGACCATCAAAGGGCCGTTTTGTTGTAAAAATATGGATCTTCTTATATCTAAATCATCAATAGCTTTTAAAATCATTTTAAGTATAAAAGAAACAATAGTTTATGTGGTGATTGGTCCCTTACAACCGTTCTTATTGCTATTTAAATTTTAAAAAAATATTATGGAATGACGAATAAAAATATATCTAAAAGTATAGAGGTACATACATAGCCTCTTGAAAGTTTAGTTGGGCAAATATTGTTAAATAAAGGTTGTTGGTGATGGGTTTCCAACCGCATCGCCAAAATAAATAAAACCCCTATACCCTAAGTCCCCTTTTACGAATATTCTTATACATATATCAAACATTGTCAAATCTATCTTTTTAAAATAAAAACGGGTTCGCACCAAAATGGATCACGGATAGTACGCAATAACCGTATCCTACTCACAAAGGTTGCTGTGTAGTGTAATCTAATATAGGAGGTTCGAGAAATTCAAAATACACGTGTGCCCTCTCCCTCTCCTATCTGATGTCTAACAGCACAACTGACCAGCTCATGGGAAACAATTATAGTCGTCACTGGCAAAATTATTGAGGCAAGATACCCCCCCGACCCACATCTAAGAGAAGGGATAAAAGACAGACGATGGTAAATATATTAATCTCAGACGTTGTAAAATACATCTAAGATATATAAAAAATTATGTGAAATGAATTAATTATTCAGATTTATGAGTATATTGCTATATAGTATAGTATATATATATATATATATATATATATATATATATATATATATAGTATCGTATAGTATATAGATGTGTAGTGTCGGCTTAGAATAGCACTACCCTATTTTTTTCGGTGGGTGTACGTAAGAGGCGACTAACGGTATTGGGGCTTTTAAGAGATTTTTGGGCGATGCGGTTGGAAATCCATCACCAACAACTTTAATTTCACCATCTTTTCCCCACGCAACTTCCAAAAGTGGCTGGGGAATTTCTAATTCCCTAGCTCTGGCTAACCCTTCAAGGGATTTATAGCCGTGTATGTATGTATGTTATGAGTTTATTATAATACGCGATGATTTTCACTCATGATGAATTTAATATTAATGGTACCCGTACTCCGATCTAACAATGAAGAAAATACGAAAATGGGGTAGATAGACCTTCAGATTTTGAAATTATTCAGGCACTTTTAAGTGTGTTAAATGTTGTAACAAACAGATCATTAGTATGGGTCACCAACCACATACATTATTCAATATTAAGGTTATCTTTTAACTATAACAATGCGTTTTAATGCATTTTTATTCTCCTATCTTTTCACGTACAACTCAATGACAGAATGCTAGTTTACAATTGTAAACAAAGCATCAAGAATCCTGTAGCGTCTCAATGTTTTTACATTGGTTCACATATAATTTTATATAGCAATTGAGAAATATCATTTTGTTGTTGTTGCTGTGTAGTGCCGGCTAAGAATAGCACTACCCCATTTCTTCCGGTGGGTATACGTAAGAGGCGACTAACGGTATTGGGGCTTTTCAGGGATTTTTTGGGCGATGCGGTTGGAGACCCATCACCAACAACCTTTATTTCACCATCTTTTCCCCATGCAACTTCCAAAAGTGGCTGAGGAATTTATAATTCCCTAGCTCTGGCTACTCCTTCAAGGGATTTATAGCCGTGAGTATATGTATATATGTATGTATGTATATGTAACTCTTGTGAAATCCTGTTTGAATGAAATTAATGTTTGCTACTTTTTATTTATCCAAATAATGTAACCCACTGCCTACCAGGATAGTAATGTAACATAGTCAGTAACCCTTTAACAGAAGTTTAATTAGATTTAAGAGGACATAACGAACAGAATGGGCAATGGGGTTCCGTGCTGTGCTCACATTTAACACCGGAACCATTGCTTCAGCCACTACACTCTGTGGTTCAAGTGGGGTGACAAAACATGGAGTTACGAAAAATTTGTTTCATTCTTTAGCCCAATATTTTAATAACATACTTAACTAACTTGTTCGATGAAGCAAGAGGACCCCTTTATTTCTGAATCGCTAAACTAATGGGTATTGTCTTATGTCATATTTAGGGTTTAAATGGTGATGGAAGTCATCGTTAGGAATCAAAAATTACGATAAGGATGCCCGTTATCACGTTAATATGTCTCAGCAATAACATACATACATACACTCACGCCATTAGTTCCCATTGGGGTAGGCAGAGACTATTGATCGCCACTTCGTACGATCCTGACAAACCTCTCTAGCTTCGTTTACATCCATCAATCTTTTCATACATGCTCTTTTATTCTTATAATAACCTACCTCAATAACCTCAATAACCTATTCCCTAGGTGACAAAATTTCATGCGATGTTCAGAAATATTAGGAGCTCTGCCACCCCATTGGGGATTTATGTCGTAAATGAGTTGATTTAAAAGTTACAAGTTAAACATCCTGAAGTTCAGCAAGCATGCAATAAACGTGTAATTTTTCGTTAGCCGCATTCACCGATGGAGAAGGCTGTATAATTAAAACACATGCAAAAAGTATACCCTATCATATAAAGTTCACTAAGAATATTTCAAATTTAATAGGAATATTTCAAATTACTTTTTTGCTGTATTAATACACACCTCATGAACAAAAATAATGCAAATATACAATTACGCTCGGCTTTTAATTTCAATATAATAATAATAATAATCTCTCGACCACCTCAGCCACCAGATGGCTTGGCAACGGTTGGGACTGGGGCAACTCAGTCCCAGCAATCGGTGCCCGCCGCTGGTGGAACAAGGCGCCACATGGCATGGACGGTCGAAATGAATAGGAATGCCATGCGGGCCTATATTAGGGCCTCGGGTTCAAGAACTGGACGGACGGGTTATCGGGCAGCAATGTACCGCGAATTTCTGCGGCTGGAGCCCAATTTGACCGTCACAGAACAAAACCTGGCGGATCGAGTTCGGTACATACAGCGCTCAGAACTTTTTAGCACTACCGAACTCGAACAATTGCGACGCGAGGCTGTTCTCCCGCTAGACGAAGAGCCACCTTTGCAGGTTCTCCCTCCAGTCCCTGAACGGGAAGTACGGAGGGGCCAATTGCTAACCTGCCGGATGTGGGTGGTGCGGAAAGCGATTGGGGAACAGTCTCCCTGGATTTAGATTTGGTGAGGAGCGCACTCGAAGAGACGATCCTGGAATATCGCCAAGTGCCTCTCGAAAGGAGGCCAAGACTGCCCCGAGTTCCTCTCAGCATCAAGGTTCGGGATGTCGTTGAGGCCGTCAATAACATGCTGCCCTCATTTTTAGAGAGCAGCATGGACCTTTGGGATACGGATTCAATTCTCTTTGGCGCCGCAATGACAGTTTGTCAATTTGTCGGCGTCAGGATGCCGCCAACAAGAGCTGGTGGCTCCCGCCAGGCTGGCAGTACTAGTCCCAGGACTAGAACTAGACCAGCCTGGATGAGGCGGATTGAAAGCCGTATCACAAGGGCCAGGGTTCTCATCGGCAAACTGACCAGCTTCAGATCAGGCAACAATAGGCCGAGGGTGGTGCGCTTCGTCAGGGAGGCATTCCCTGGTGAGAATGTCTTTGACAACTCGCCGGAGTTTGCCTGTAGACTGGTGGAGCGCATCGATGATCTGAAGCAGAAGATCGCTGCTTGGGGTAAGCGAATTAGGCGATATTCTGAAAGGGTAAAGAGGTACCAACAGAATCGTCTCTTCATGAGTGACCAGAAGAAGTTCTACAGAACTTTGGAGCGTCCCGACGTGGTTACGACAGGTCAACGACCGGAAAAAGCCGATGTAGTAGCCTTTTGGCGTGGGCTTTGGTCGCTGCCTGTTGATCACGAAGAGGGCCGATGGTTCGAGGCGGTCGAGGGAGCGTGCGAGCCCATAGCGCCCATGAACCCCGTCAACATATCCGAGGAGGATGTGGTGGCTGCGATCCGTAAGGCTCCGAACTGGAAAAGTCCGGGGCCGGACGGATTGCACCATTACTGGTTGAAGGGGTTCACGCGCTGTCACGCTACTCTCGCCCGTCAGTTCCAAAGCGCCCTCGAGAGTGGGACGCTCCCGAACTTCTTAACTACTGGGGTCACTCATTTAGCTCCAAAGAGCGATGCTACCGCGGATCCATCACAATACCGCCCCATTACTTGTCTTTGTACAATTTACAAGACCTTGACATCCGTTCTGAGCTCCAAGATTACTCAACACATTGTTGATAACAATGTGATATCTGGAGCTCAGAACGGATGTAGGGGCGGTAGTCGCGGTAGCAAGGAGCTGCTCCTCATCGACGCGGTCGTAGGCCAACTGGTCAAACGCAACCGTCGGAACTTCTCCGCTGGCTGGATAGACTACAGGAAGGCGTTCGATTCGGTACCTCATACATGGCTCATGAGGGTCCTCGAGCTGTACAAAATTGATAGTGCAGTTCGACACTTCCTCGGGCAATGTATGGGGTGCTGGAGAACGATCCTGAGTTTAGACGGTCAGCGGATGACGGATGCGGATGACCAAATTGATATAAGGCGAGGGATTTTCCAGGGCGATTGCCTGAGTCCAGTTTGGTTTTGCTTGGCCCTGAATCCTCTAAGTACACTCTTGGAGAATTCGGGGACGGGCTTTCAGTTTCGGAGAGGCGGACCACGCTTGCCTCATCTCCTTTACATGGATGACCTGAAGCTTTACGCCCCCACGGCTGACAGATTGGCGGAGTTACTGACGATCACTAACGATTTCAGTGGTTCCGTCAAGATGGAGCTCGGGGTCGATAAGTGTGCGGTCATCCATGTTGAGAAAGGGCATGTCGTGCACTCTGATGGTGTCGATGTCGGCACCAATCATTTGAGGGCACTCTCCCAGGCTGAAACATACCGGTATCTGGGCATGTCACAAACCATCGGTGTGAAGGTGGCAGACGTGAAACAGGGTGTTTGCGAGGAGTTTTATGAACGCCTGAAAAGTGTGCTTAATAGCTACTTGTCAGGCGTTAATAAGATCCGAGCCATTAACTCCTGGGTCATGCCTGTACTGATGTACACATTTGGCGTGCTCAGATGGACTCAAACCGAACTCGACGCTCTGGACAGACGAGTCCGCACGATGATGACCTCTCATCGAGTGCATCATCCGAGGTCGTCGGTTATGAGATTGTATATCCCGCGGAAGTGTGGTGGTCGAGGCCTCTTGAGTGCCAAAACCATGCACAACCGCGAGGTATGCAACCTCAGAAACTATTTTTTGATGATGACGGATGATAGTATTCGGGGAGAGGTGGTCGCTAGTGATAAAGGACTGACTCCCTTATCGTTGGCCTCACAGGATTGGCGAACCCCGGAGGTACTTAGCACCTCTGATCGGGAGTCCGTATGGAAAGAGAAGGAGCTGCACGGGAGGTTTTACAAGGTACTTCACGAACCTTTCGTGGACCGTAAAGCCTCCCTGCATTGGCTGCGTTTCGGGGACCTCTTTGGGGAAACCGAAGGTTTTGTCTGTGCAATACAAGACCAGGTTATCAATACGCGGAACTATCGGAAATACATCCTAAAGGACGGTACCACAGACATCTGTCGAGCATGTGGCCGTCCCGGAGAGTCACTTAGGCATGTTATTTCCGGTTGTTCGGCTCTTGCTAACACTGAGTACTTGCACAGACACAACCAAGCAGCCAAAATCCTGCATCAGGAGCTCGCTCTGAAATACGGACTCTTGCAACAGAGGCTGCCGTATTACAAGTATCTGCCGGAGCCAATCCTAGAAAACGACCGTGCCAAAATCTATTGGGACCGATCCGTTATCACGGACAGGACTATTCTAGCGAATAAGCCTGATATCGTGGTATGGGATCGGTCGCAGTCGAGGGTATTTCTAGTGGATGTCACTATCCCTCATGACGAGGGTCTCGCAAAAGCCGACACCGAGAAGCGTCGGAAATATCTCGATCTGACTCACGAGATCACCGACATGTGGGGTGTGACTTCGACAGAAATAATCCCAATTGTTTTGTCCGCGAACGGGTTAATTCCAACCAGCCTCGCGACCAACTTGAGGCGGTTGGATTTCTGTGGCGTGTCGGTTCCAGCACAAATGCAGAAAGCGGTGCTGCTCGATACGGCTCGGATCGTCCGTCGGTTCTTGAACCTGACTCCCTGACCCCGACCGACTGTGCTTTTGTCGGGGAGTACCGCCTCTCCCATTTAAAATTTATATTTTCTTTTTCGGCCATGGGAGAGGCGAGGAACTAATAAATAATAATAAAGCCCTTTTATTCCGAACCACAGTACAAATACAATACAATATTTATTTATAATATGTCACGCAGTTCGGCGTGCCTCTTGGCATAGGCCTCCTCCAGCTCTCTCCATTGGGTTCGATCCTCCGCGACTCGAGTCCAAAAAGGTCCTAGGGTTAGGCGGATATCGTCACTCTATCTACTCTTTGGACGCCCTGGTTTTCTAATGTTCTCTCTAGGATACCAAAGAGTCACCTGTTGGCTCCACTTGTTTAGCTTGCAGCGCAGCATGTGTCCTGTCCAGCTCCATTTTAGATGTTCAATGCGAGATATGATATCCGTAACTTTAGTCTTTCTTATATATAATATAGCCAGAATATAATGAAAAAAAAGAGTTCTAAACAAGTATTCTATAAATTTACTTACTAGATACATCTCACGGCTATAAATCCCTAAAAGGCTTCAGAAGAAGAAATTCTTCAGTCACTTTTGAAACAGAGTGATTTTGGTAACGGGCCTTCAACCACATCGCCAAAAATCACTTATAAAGCCCCAAGAGCCGCCTCTTACGAACATCCACGGTAAGAAATGGAGTAGCGCTATTCTAAGCCGACGCAACGCAGCTCTGACTTACTTACTTTATTTTAATTATAAACACGTCATCACCTAATGTCACATCAAATATTTCGTACATTGAGATCCGTGGTCATGCAATTAGGTCTGAGTCGACACGCTTCACGATCAAGAAATAATGTAAGCAGAGACTTATTGTACTATGTTTCTTACGAACATTAAACAAGGTATTAAATTATTCCTTTTCTTGAAATACTAGATCAGATGAAACTTAATAAGACGGCAGTAAATAATCAGAGTGAATGTTTAAATATATACTTCAAGATTACTGCAATCGCAGAGTCGCGGAGTCGCAGTCCTGTACCTACCGTACCGCGTACCTAAATTATTTTATAACTAGAAGTGGGTAGTTGATCGGACTCGTTAATCCCGTCTCATTCTATCCTTTTCCTTTCCTTACCTGCGCGTGAGATGTCATACGAGGAGGAGGGATGACCAGGAAGGGGAGAGACGATCGAGCGAGCAGTAGCACTTAGATATCCGTATCGAAAACCGCTGTACACCGCATCATCTGAACCGCGCCCGCATGTTTCATATTGAAGTTTTATAACTATTTGTTTATTTGAATAAGATTGTGTTGTGTGTGGAAGTGTAGCCGCTTAAGAGAAAAACAGCAGCGTTGTTGGCGGAGCCGCCGCCATCGACCAAGCCAAGTCGTCCGTTACGAGAACGAGGTGAGTCTCACGTTGCTTCCTATTTCCTATACCTTCGCCATCCGCTGAGCCTTCACCAGCTCTGGTCCTTCGTAGCTATCCCGCCCGCGCAACCATTTGGTCCAAACGAGCCGGATTAATTACCACGTCTACGTTGATTTTATATTTAAGTAAATTATATTCTACCTTCAGGTTGAATATTACTCCGCGACCCCGCATCTCCAAGTAGTTAATTATATACTTATATTTACCGCGTAATTTTAATTAAATATGGCTACAAATAGAGCGAAATTAACTAACTTAGAATCGCGATTAGAGGCTTATCTCGAGCGAGTTCGATCACTTTATGTCAACGCTCAAAAACTAGACACCCAAGCCGACATCGACAAATTCATTTTTGATGTAGAAATGCTAGAAAGTTACCCGCAAAACGTTTTAGAAACAGTCGAAGCTGTTAATGTTCTCAGTGCTCAAATAAATCCGGATTTTACACCTTCTCATAAGTTATGGCTCGAGTTCGAAGATATATACAGTTATGTTAAACACCGCTGTGCGACTTTATGTCCTAAAACATCACCCGCAGCCGCTGATTGTAAGAAGATACAAATGGCGCGTCCACACCTACCGCCGATTGAGCTACCCGCATTTAACGGCGAACCAAATAAATGGCCGTTATTTTATGCTAGCTTCCTCAGCAACGTTCACAATAACCCTAGTCTTTGCAATTCTGAACGTATTTATTATTTGCTAGGTAAATTACAAGGCAAGGCGCAAACAATATTCGCCGGTCTAACGCCTTGTGGTGAAAACTACGACATAATATTTGAAGCGCTCGTTAAAAGGTATGAAGATAAACGTTCACTAGCTAGTGACTACATACAACGTATTCTTGATACAAAACAGATCAACTTAGCAACCGCGGATAGCCTTGATTCATTCGCTAATCAATATTTCACATCCATTTCAGCGCTGAAAGGTTTAAACTTACCAAATTTATTAGATTACTTATTACTACATATTGCTTTAAAAAAGCTGGATTCTGAAACTGTTCGTTCGTTCGAATTAGAACACAAAACAACTGAATTTCCTACCCTCGACCAGTTAACTATGTTTGTTAACCAGCAAGTAAAGTTACTGCAGCGCTCCACAACTAAACCTAATACAAATCTTAATAAACCTTTCCAACCCCCGCGTGCTATTAAATTCCCGAAAACTCAGGCATACGTCAACATTTCGACCGCAACCGCACGTAATTGCATTTTATGTAATACCCCATCGCATACGCATATTTATAAATGTCCAAAGTTCAATGTAATGCCTGTGGAGGAAAGATTAAAGTGTGTCAAGGAGAGGGATGTGTGCGTGAATTGCCTTAGTGTTTCACACAAAACATCCGCGTGCAATTCACAGTCTCGCTGTCGTAACTGTGGAGGTAAACACCATACAGCCCTACACATAGAACGAAACGTCACCGCAGTCGCGATGACGTCCCTTTCTTCACCACGCTCCGCGGATAAAAATAATTATTTTAATTGTAATGGTCGAGATACGGTTATGGTTAATCCACCCGCTTATAGCTGTCCGCAATCTATTAGTTATTATACGACCGCGCCAACGCAACATGCAGCACCGCACCACCCCGCCGCCCGCACCGGTTCAGCCCCACGCGGCGCGGCGGAGGCGTTCGGCTATTCTGCACCCGCCTGCGCGAGCGCCACACTCGCTGCGCGTGAGCCCGCGCCGCCTGTTTACGTAACTGATAACAATATTAATACGTACTCAGCGAATTCAAACATTGTTCCCCGCCTTTCTGAACCGATTTCCGCTCCCGCGTCTGCTTCTACGACGCAATTTACCCCGCGTTCGAATATTACCTTGTGCAATAATATTAGCCATTCAAGCAGTAATATACCTACGACTGTGTTACTAGCCACCGCGCGCGTTATTACTCACGACGTTTATGGAAACGAAGTCGTAGTACGTTGCTTATTAGACAGTGCGTCTCAAAGCAATTTTATATCGCAATCGTGTTGTGATAAATTAGGTTTGAGTAATCATTTAAGTCCTACGATATCCTTCGTGAAGGGTATTGGGGGTGCCAGGAAGACTATTAAGTCGTACTTAAAATTAAGAATATTTTCCCGCTTTAATCGTGATATTAACTACGAGATCGACACTTTAGTAGTCGATAAGGTCACGGACCGCTTACCTTCCGTCGCTGTCGACACTTCGATGCTCGCGTATTTACATTCGTTGCCTTTAGCAGACGATACTTTTTCGGTTACTGGAGATATCGAAATTCTAATAGGAGCATCACTCTTTTCGCACTTATTACTGCCAAATAAAGTCAGTAGTTTTGCGGGAACACCACACGCTATCGAGACCGTGTTTGGGTACGTGGTATCCGGTCTCGCGCCCGTGCTGTCGGCTGAGTATGGCACGACCATCTCTTGCTGTTCTGTAGACGCGAACATTGACTCGATTGTGAGACGATTTTGGGAGCTCGACGATGTCGGTGCGCAGCCCGTGAGCAGCCCCGACGACCGCGCGTGCGAGCAGTTTTACCAGAGCACTACGACTCGGGATTCGACGGGTAGATACGTAGTAGCTTTACCTTTTAAAGATGATCCATCGGTTTTAGGTCAATCGTTGGAAACCGCTAAAAAACGTTTTATGTGTTTAGAGCGCAAGCTCGCCGCTTCACCCGCTTATAAACTGGCGTACGATGACGTCATCCGCGAGTATATTGATAAAGGTTACTTATCACCCGTGCCACGGGAAACTTCCGAGTCGCAGATTAAGCCTGCTTATTATATCCCACACCACGGGGTTCTACGGGAAGATAAAGCTACCACTAAACTTCGTATTGTCTTGGACGCTAGCGCGAAGACTAGCAGCTCTAAATCGCTTAACGATATTTTATACAGCGGTCAGAACTTACAAGGTAATTTATTTGAAATTATTATAAACTTTCGCATGTTTCCTGTAGCACTTTCGGCTGACATACGCCAGATGTTTTTGTGTCTGGGTGTGCGGGAAAGTGATAAAAGATTTCAACGCATTTTATACCGCTTTAATTCTAATGAACCAATAGATGTTTTCCAATTCAATAGAGTTTGTTTCGGACTTAAGTCCAGCCCTTTCCACGCGCTTCGCACAGTAAAGCAACTCGTTTACGACGAAGGTGATAATTTTCCGCGTGCAAAGGCTATTTTAAATAATTCTCTGTACATGGATGACTTTGTCCACTCGGTCGAAAACGACAGAGAAGGTGTGCAGACGGCACATGAAGTTATTTCGTTGTTAAAACTTGGTCAGTTCGATCTCGTTAAATGGAATAGTAACGCGCCGCGAGTTCTGGAGTCTCTTCCTGAATCGCATCGTTTATCAGCTTTAGTTGAGTTTGATAAAACGGATTCACATAAAGTCTTAGGTATGTCATGGTCACCCACGACTGATGAATTTGCGTTAAGTGTTTGCTTACCTAGCGAACGTCCTACAAAGCGTTCAATATTATCCTGTGTCGCGCGACTGTGGGACCTGATGGGATTTATCGGCCCTGTTATCTTATATGCTAAGTTAATTATAAAACAATTATGGTTGTTAGGATGTGATTGGGATGAAACCCCTCCAGAGAATGTTGTCTCTGCTTGGGATAAGTTTCGTAGTGAACTACTTTTATTAAATCATATTTCCATACCGCGTCATTTAGGCATCGTTAGTAAAAGTGTGATACACTTGGTAGGTTTCGCGGATGCCAGCGAAAGGGCATACGGAGCAGTAGTTTACTTTATTGTAGAAAATAGTAACTCACGCGCGATTCGCCTAGTATGTTCGAAGTCCCGCGTTGCGCCCGCTAAAGTGGTATCCCTCGCACGTTTAGAGTTGTGCGCCGCTCTTTTATTAGCGAAACTGATACGTATAGTTTTGAATGTTAGTAGTGCCCGCGTTGGTGTTAATAGTATACACGCGTTTTCCGATTCGACTGTAGCTTTGTGTTGGATACATTCGTCACCCCACCGCTGGGCTACCTTTGTAGCTAACCGCGTTTCAAAGATACAAGCCGAGTTATCTTCCGATCATTTTCATCACGTCGCGGGAAGCGATAATCCGGCTGATTGTTTGTCTCGGGGGCTGACACCCGCGCAGATATTAAACCACCCGCTCTGGTGGCAAGGTCCGGAATGGATGAAAGAGAGCCTAGACGCATGGCCTATTTCCCAATTCGATCCCTCAACTATTTCGGTGCCGCCTGAGCTGAAGCCTGCGGTTGTGTTGACTGTTCAAACTACAGAAAGACCGCTTGTTTTACGAATTGCTGATCGTTATTCTTCGTGGTCGAAGTTATTACGCGTTTTAGTTTATATTTACCGCTTCCTTAATTTATTACCGCGCAGCAATTATATTTCCGCCAATGATTTAAATTTTGTTGAGCAAAAGATTATACGAAACGTACAAGAATTTTATTTTTACAATGAAATTTCTAATTTAAAATCAGGCAAATGTTGTAACCGTGCCTTTCAGCGACTTACACCATTTTTAAATAACGATGTAATTTTAGTAGGTGGTCGATTGTCGAATGCCGACATAAGTTTTAGCGAAAAACACCCTGTTGTTTTGCCGCGTAAAGATCATGTGGTTGATCTCATTATAGATTATTATCACAAAAAACACTGTCACGCGGGTCCCGACCTAATGATGTCTATATTAAGACAACGGTATTGGATATTTTCTGCACGTAATGTTATACGTAGTCGCATATTTAAATGTATTGCATGTTTTAAGTTACGCCCTAAGCCTAACTTTCCCCAAATGTCCGAGCTTAAAGCTTGCCGTGTTGTATCTACTATTAAGCCATTTGTTCACACGGGTACAGATTTCGCTGGCCCTTTTATGATCACGCCCTCGCGTGGACGTGGTATACGTACTGTTAAGGCGTACGTTTGTATTTTCGTGTGTCTGACAACTCGAGCCATACATATCGAGTTGGCTTCTAGTTTAAGTTCGGCATGCTTTTTGTCAGTTTTTAAACGCTTTTTATCACGCCGTGGTCCTGTTTCGCATATGTACTCAGATAACGGGACAAATTACGTAGGAGCTAAGCGTCACTTAGATGAACTTCACAAATTTTTGATTTCTTGTGAATATAGTTCCGAATTTTCTCGCATTCTTTCGGAAAACCGTATTACGTGGAATCTCAATGTGCCTAGAGCACCACACTTCGGTTCTGACTGGGAGTCAAATATTAAAAGTATGAAGAACCATTTATTTCGTGTCGTCGGAAAGCAAACGCTCTCTTACGAAGAGATGACGACTGTTCTGACACAAGTCGAGGCTGTCATGAACAGCCGCCCGCTCTGCCGCACTCTATCGTCTGATCCGGCAGAGCCGCTCGCGATAACTCCCGCACATTTTTTAGTTTACACCCCGCTAAAGTATTTACCCGCGTCTGAAGTCGTCGAAGATCGGACTCATCTTCTCGAACGTCACGTTCTTCTCGATCGCGTTTTGCAACACTTCTGGAGGCGCTGGAGATCGGAATATCTGCACACGCTACAGGTTAGGCAAAAGTGGAACACTCCCGCTTGTCCTCTTTCTGTTGGTACTGTAGTTATTGTCGTAACGGATAACGCGCCGCCACTTCATTGGCCTCTAGGGGTTGTTGAAGACGTATTTCCCGCGAAGGATGGAGTAGTTAGAGTCGCCCGCGTTAAGACGGCTTCTGGTTCGTATGTACGACCAGCAACTCGTTTATGTCCCCTACCTAATTAATTTAAGTTTTTTTTTTATTATTTTAGTTCAGATTCTTATACCGCGTTAGTTTAGTTTAAGTAGCCGCGTTAGATTTTATACAGTATTTTGCGTTTATTTGTATTTGAATCTCGAGAGACTTCAAGCCCGGGGGGATGCTTGCGCCGTACCTACCGTACCGCGTACCTAAATTATTTTATAACTAGAAGTGGGTAGTTGATCGGACTCGTTAATCCCGTCTCATTCTATCCTTTTCCTTTCCTTACCTGCGCGTGAGATGTCATACGAGGAGGAGGGATGACCAGGAAGGGGAGAGACGATCGAGCGAGCAGTAGCACTTAGATATCCGTATCGAAAACCGCTGTACACCGCATCATCTGAACCGCGCCCGCATGTTTCATATTGAAGTTTTATAACTATTTGTTTATTTGAATAAGATTGTGTTGTGTGTGGAAGTGTAGCCGCTTAAGAGAAAAACAGCAGCGTTGTTGGCGGAGCCGCCGCCATCGACCAAGCCAAGTCGTCCGTTACGAGAACGAGGTGAGTCTCACGTTGCTTCCTATTTCCTATACCTTCGCCATCCGCTGAGCCTTCACCAGCTCTGGTCCTTCGTAGCTATCCCGCCCGCGCAACCAGTATGTGTTTATCGGATGATGTTGTTGGTGACCGATATTACTTTCCCCTGCTTCTTTTACCCACTCAACTTCCAATAAAACCGGCCAAGTGCGAGTCGGATCGCGCACTAAGGGTTCCGTACTATCATATATATAGAAAATCCCGTTTGTGTGAAAATCATGGGAGCCAAATTAGGTAAGTAATATGATTTATGACGTTTAAAAATAGAACTACTGGCTAGATCTCATTCAAACCAATTTTCGTTAGTAGTTTGTATAGTAATACACATCATATATTTTTTTCAGTATTATCATGCCCATATTTTAGAAGTTACGGGGGGGGGACACACATTTTAGCACTTTGAAAAAGTCTCTCGCGCAAACTATTCAGTTTTGAAAAAATTGATATAAGAAACCTCAACATCATTTTCAAATACCTTTTGATAGATACCCCACACGTATAGGTTTGATGAAAAAAAAAATTTGAGTTTCAGTTCTATGTATGGGGAACCCTAAAAATTGTGGTTTTTTTTCAGATTTTATTTTAAAATCTTAATGCGGTTTACAGAATACATCTACGCACCAATTTCCAATAATTTAGTTCTTATAGTTTCGGAATAAACTGGCTGTGACATACGGACGGACGGACGGACAGACAGACAGACATGACGAATCTATAAGGGTCCCGTTTTTGCCATTTGGCTACGGAACCCTAAAAATGGCCTAAAATTTCTAAATCTGAAACTCTGCCTTCCCTTTATTGAAATTTATAGCCGTGAATATGCAAATATACATAGACATGTTTGGAAATATAACATACATAAACATTGTTATTATAATTATTTGCATATACTACACAGCTACAACATATACACTGGTGAATTAAAAATCGGTCCATTGATGGAATTATCATCAGCGAAGCCCTAGTCGGCTCATTTAATCTTGATACTGGGTAACGAAGCGCTGCTAATTGCGAGATCCGACAACCCTTCATTTCACTGGAGTCGGGGCATGACACCATGAAATTGTACTCCTGGAATCTTAACAATAAGATTCTAAGCTATTGACTGAAGTTCTGAGGAAAATGTTTCTGGGAAATGGCTTTAGATGTAAATAAGAGATTTATACAAATATTGGCACAATAATAATCATCTATACAAGTAAATGAAATAGGATTACTCTTTGTCATATTTGGCGATCGATAATCTCTGCCTATCCCAATATATGTATATTAAAGTTTTTTTTTGTTATGGTTGACTTATTGTTTTTAAATTTAAATTTGTGTATATGATTGTGCTTTCAATTATTTCAGCAGTAACTCAGACACAGAGAAATTATATGCGAGGCTCAGGATGGATGCAAGATGTAGGAGAGGTTGGAGTCCACTGAATGTGATCTTCTTAGTATTATAAGAGGAAATAGTCTCTAAAATTGGTATAGTTGGACGTGTGTTGTATCTTAGGTTTTATTCAGTTTAGTGTTTTCTACATATTTAGGAAACTTATACAACGAAGGTAGATAGGATTAAAGTATTTATGTAATGATATGCTGCATTACGTTTTGCATTAAATATACAGAAATGAATCTTTTACTTATTGAAGTAGATTTATAAATCCAAATGTTATTAGAAAAAATGATTTAAAACGCTTAGTTAATATTCAATTAGTGTGCCCATTTTCGCCGGTAAAGATTAAAAGAGTGTGAAGTCATTTTTGGATCGAGAAGTGTATATTTTGGGCAATTTTTTCTTTTCCCTACTGAGACCATTACCGCAATTATGTCCGCTTCGTTACTTGCAGAGATCAAGTCGTAACGAGCAACTCTACGGCGCATGCACTTAGTTGCTATGAATAATGGACTATTATTATTAAAAGAATACATAATGAGAAACTCTCTTATTTTTCCACTTCCGTAAAACCTGTGACATTTAAAGAATGTTAAATTTTGTCTTAATAAGAAAGTTTTAAAATAAAGCAGGAATGAGTTTTATATCTTACAACAAAAAATATAAAGAAAATACATTCGTACATACATATACTCACGGCTGTAAATCCCTAAACGGGGAAGCGAGAGCTTTAGAACAAGAAATTGTATGTATGACATAAAAACTACTTTTTGTTTCACTACCGATTTCTATATAGCTCTGTAGTGTCAGCTTAGAAGAGTATGAATATGTTTCTTCCCTGGAATACCATACGAAATGACTTAGGGTTTTTACGGTTCTTTAAGTGATTGTTGGCGATGTGGTTCAACACTCAAGTTCATCACCAACTATCCTTAATTTTTGTAAAATAATGGATTAATAATAAGCTATAGCTCTCTTACCTACACGATTTCCAAAAGTGAATGAATATTTCTAAATCTGAAGCTCTGGCTTCTCTTTTTTTATATTTTCAACGTAAACATAAACGCGAAGGGTCTCGCCTGACTGAGGAGTATTGCATTTGTATCCACTTTTTTTACTAGTACAACATTTCATAACTGTAGCAAAACTCACACCAAAACCAAAGTCTAATGTCTGCCTTATACATAAATTTTAGTCTCAGCTGTATTATTTGCTCGTTAAGTGCCAGACGCCCAGCAAAGTTCGGGCGACAAAGCCTCAGCGTACAAAATGTTGATTTGCAAGCGTCGGCTCTTGTACGAAGACTTGATTAGCACACTGTTTTTTATTTGTGAATACTTACCTATTTTTATTGACGACGTGATAGCTCAATGGGTAGAACACCGGTTAACGTGCAAGCGACTAGTGTTCAAATCCCGGGTCGACCCTACACCAATTTGTCTTTTATAAAGACATATGTGTGGTTAATTTATCACGGTTGTTAACGGTGAGGGAAAACATCGTGAGGAAACCCACATGGCTGAGTTTTACTTAGTCATGTGACAGTGTATTCGTACAAAACGGCGATAGGACTGCCCCCTATCACGTGAGTACACTGTCCATGCAAAACATGGGTACTCTGAACACCAGGTGACAAAGTCACGTGATGTTCAGAAGTATTAGTACCTCTGCCAACCCCTTCGGGGATATTCGGCGTGAACGTTTATGTTTATGTTACTAACCTATTTTCCCAACCTTTATACATTGACGGATTCCTAATAAAAGAACAGCTAATAGTATAAATCTCAAATTCAAATGTTCACGCCTTATATCGCCGAAGGGGTTGGCAGAGGTAGTAATACTTCTGAACATCACGTGACATTGTCACCCGGTTTTCAGAGTACCCACCTTTTGCTTGGACAGTGCACTCACGTGATAGGGGGCAGGCCTATCGCCGTTTTTGTATGAATACATTTTCATATGACTAAGTACAATTCAGCCATGTGGGTTACCTCACGATGTTTTCCCTCACCGTTAACAACCATGATAAGTAATAGCATAGTATGAATATAGTAATACTCTACCGTAGATGTCGTACGAGGCACATATAAGTTTTGTGTGAGATCCCTCTGAGTAAGGGTGTGCCTGTAAAACTAAAAACTCGTATAGTGATGAGTCAAAGCAAGCTATGTACAATATTAACATTGCTTAACATGCTTAAGTCTTTCGTAATCAATCCTTATAGTTACGAAAATATATAAACCAACTGGTTCCTCTAAGCTTGAAGCTACTTGGTCCGAAATCTCTATGTATGTGCTCTGGTTTCATCACATCTTTTTATCTCTACTTACAAAAGTAATCCGGGACTCTAGCAATACGTTTTGAAATTATTATTTTTATTTTACTTTGTATTTCCATACAAAGATAAAGTTAATCTATTATAGTACATATTTCAGTTCTATATTAAATTAATCTATTATAATTATAATCAATAATTATAATAGATTAATTTATATAATTTTAATAATTATATAATATAATCTATTATAATAAATCATAATTTAATTTAAAAAATATGTTTTATTAATCCATCAAACTATGTAAATCCTACATTGTAGATGTTTTTTTACTGAATTTCGGAAAGATGAGGACAGTTCATTCACTATACCTTTATTATCCAATCATTATTAATATTCTTCCAATACATCATCATCATACATCAGCTGTGTAGTGTCGGCTTAGAATAGCACTACCACATTTCTTCCGGTGGGTGTACGTAAGAGGCGACTAACGGACTTGGGGCTTTTGAATGGATTTTCGGGCGATGCGGTTGGAGACCCATCACCAACAACCTTTATTCTACCGTTTTTTCCCCACTCAACTTCCAAAAGTGGCTGAGGAATTTCTAATTTCTCAGCTCTGGCTACCCCTTTTAGGGATTTATAGCCGTGAGTATATGTATGTATCATTGAAGCGTTTATGCGGTATTTGTATACATATAAAGTGCTTCGCAATGGATTTTCATATGTATTCATGTTAACTTTACCAGTATCAGTTGAGTAGAGAAAAGGGTAAAATCATCCTTTGAACGACGGTGTGCCTGGGGACCGCGGTCTTATCGTATTATGTTGGAACTTTTACATATTACTTGTAGAATAAAAGAACATGTATAGTCCCTTGTCGTGCAATAATAAAAAGCATATATCAAATATTTGAATATAAATATTATCAAAAAGAAATCTTATCCTAAATTACCGCTTTTCGCTTTTCCACATTTTTCAAACGTCGCGTCGCGTTTTTGTTTATGACTGCATACATCACATCCGTGATGGTATTCAGCTTTAAGCAAGTCATTAATAAGGTTAAGAACAGGCCTTCTCTTTTCTGCCATTATAAAGCTCAGTGGTTCGTGTGAGTAACAATTGCGCTGTTTTTTATGTCTTTACAAAATTGCAATCACTGCAGTTGGATTCCGTGCGGTACCCCGAACTCCAGGTTCACATATCTGTGCATTAGATCGAAATTAATTATCCAAATCCTGCTTAAAAATTGATAACAAAGCACTGTTAACGTGATAGTAAGTGCTTTTTTCAGGCATCTTGCTGCTCGCTTGATTGGAGAGTTTGGGAACTCTAGAGCTAGGTAAAGCCTGGCGCGTAAAAAAACATTTACCGAACAAGGTTAACATTTGAAAAAAATATAAAAACAAAGGCACTTCACGAAGTTAACAAATAAATTTTCGTCTACTTTGTATTTTTAAATCTTTGTCAATCTTTTCACTTTGGCACTAGCAAAATAAAACCATATGTAAAGTTTCACAGAAATAAAAAGAAATCGGATGATATCCAATAATGTACGCATTATGGCATTAAACAATCGAATACATCACTCGATCCTTTGCCCTTACAAGATCGAATCGAACCGTTTAAGTGAGCACGTGACTCCATTACTAAAATACAAAGAAACGGTACGAGAGTTCGCGGGATCAAAGAGAATTTCATTGCGAAATTTCCGTCTGCCGATGGGATACTATGTAACATCTTGTCTTTATTTTAAAATGTTGCTTATTTTGGTACTTTTGTTGAGGATTAGGTTCAAAATCATCAAGTTACAACTCCTGTACCTAACTACCTATACACATGAGCATCATATTTAACGCTGGCCTAGTACGCGTTGGCAGATATGAACCACAACATACATACATACATATACTCACGGCTATACATCCCTAGAAGGAGTAGCCAGAGCTAAGGAATTAGAAATTCCTCAGCCACATTTGGAAAATTGAGTGGGGAAAAGATGGTAAAGTAAAGGTTGTTGGTGATGGGTCTCCAGCCGCATCGCCCAAAAATCCCTTAAAAGCCCCAATACCGTTAGTCGCCTCTTACGTACACCCATCGGTAGAAACGGGGTAGTGCTATTCTAAGCCGACACTACACGGCATGAACCACATGAACCATAACTGTCGAGAAAATAATGATAACATATGGGATAACAAGCTTCTCACTTGAGCTGTGTTGAGCTGTCCTCATCCATCGACTTACCGCAACTTCCACTAAGTGTTCAGTTTACCTCGTTTGAGGCCTACCAAACATGCGTCTTCCCGTACGTGGCCGCCACTCTATTAACTTCCAGCCCTTATGACCGTTGATTCTGTATCTAACGTATTCTACCCATTGCTACTGAACTTTGCGATTCTCTGCGCTGTCGGTGACAACGATGCTTGTACGGATCTCCTCTCTGTGGATGTGATCGCGTAGTGAAACGCCTAACTTAGTCTATGTTAGGCGTTTCACCAAACTATAGTCCTTAACTTTTGGGTGTTTCCGAGCTATTTTTATGCTCCTACTTGGCATAACAAACAATTTTGTACATCCGACAATAGGTCTTAAAAGGTAATTGGAAAAATCGCTCACCCATAAAAGCAATGTCCTAGTTTAAGAGTCATGGTAACCCAGGTTTACTTCAATCACATTTTTATATATCTGTGTTAACTGCTTTTGTAGCTAAATAAGGATTTAAAAGGCTCAAATACGTTTGTTGGGACCCCTCCTCGATCATTTATTTACCTGTGCTTAATAGTGATACTAATGGGAATCGCACACATCTTTATGTTTTCGTCACCTTAATATAAAGGTGTAGCTTATGTCAAACGATTTTCTGTAGATTAGACAAATCAAATTAATATGATGCTCATTCTTTCGGGAATATTGAACTTGGAGTTTAAAGTAAAACTTTAATTTGTGTCTCATTTACATATTTAATCTAAGAGCTGTATTTATATATATTTAGGATACCCCTCGATGTGTTTAAGCTTGAACAATGTGTTTATTACTAAACTGATTTTTTTTTAATAGGTACTCTATTTTTCAAAAGTACCGTTAGTGAAAATTACTTTCTTCGTAGTGGGTGACGTGTGTTCGATATATGCAAAAATAATAACTAAGTAAAATATCTAGCCCAAGTGTGCGCAACACCCGAGGCCTTCTTTTAAAGTAATCCTCAGCCTTCTTACGTGTATACTCGTAATAAAAAGTCAACTCTCGAACTCCAACGTTCACGCCGTAAATCTTCGAAGGGGTTGGCAGAGGTACTAATACTTCTGAACAGCGGCAGGCCTATCGCCGTTTGGCAAGAATACACTGTCACATGACTAAGTACAACTCAGCCATGTGGGTTTCCTCACGATATTCTCTCTCACCGTTAACTTGACCACGGTAAATTAACCACATACATTACTCTTAGAAAAAACCAATTGGTGTAGGCCCGGCCCAGGATTTGAACCCACATCGTCTTCATGAAAATCGGTGTTCTGCCCTCTTAGCTATCACGGTTGTTATACGTAATCAAACTCACCCTCATGCCTCCAAAGTGCACCTTCAATTGCAGTCTTATTTTTCAAAAATGTCCAATTTTACATATGTATGGTTAAATTGTGAAGATGGATAACAGTGAGGAAATCTACATGGCTGAGGTAGGCTTAGTCAATTGACAGTGTGCTTATACTAAAAGTCGATATTCCTGCCCCCTATCAAGTGAGTTCACTGTCCAAGCAAAACGTGGCTACTCTGAACACCAGCTGACAATGTCAGGTTATGTTTAAAAGTATTAGTACCTCTGCCACGCCTTCGGGGATATTTATTTACAAATCTACTAACATTTATATACTCACGCCATTGGTTACCACAGTTATAAGCCAGAGAATGTTGATAGCCACTTCGTATGTTCTTAGCAAAAGCCTCTTACCTCTTTTGCATTTATAACTGTTCTTTAAAATTTAATGTTATTCTTCGCCTTTTGGTTACCTCACTTCCGTGGCACATTCTCTGCTTGAATTAAATGTATCCTTTGCGATCGTCCTCCACCAATTACCATCCACACTGGGTCTGTGTATCAGTTTCACCACTATAGAATAGAATAGAATAACTCTTTATTGTACATCAAACACAAATTTACAAAAGAAATTATCATACAGTTTACAGTGAGGTACAATCGGCGGTCTTATCGCTAAAAGCGATCTCTTCCAGACAACCTTTGGAAGGTGAGATCGGTAAACTAAATATCTGGGTAGATGCACAAAACAAGCTTACTTTAAAACTAACTTATTTAATTGAAATAATAAATAATAACATAAATATTAATTACTATACCATCATGTATCCTTTCTATGACCAATTTACAACCTGTTTTTGTGGGTTTAATAATGTTTCGTTAAACATAAACGGACACCTCTAATAAAACATGTTTTTATGACTCTTACTAATAAATAACGGTTCCTATTCAGCCGCATAAAAATATACCATTTATATATTTTTTGCTAAAAAAAAACATTTGTTTAAAAGTTAAGCTTTGATGTGGGTCGACATTTGACATTGTTCAGCAAAAAAGGCCTGATATTTAGAAGTTCCGAATACGTGATTTATATCAAAATTACAGATTCATTTTTTTATTTTAAACTTTTAGGACCTAAAGTTGTAAAACATAGGATTATTGATCAAAACTTTGTAAAGTTTTAAGTAAAAAAATAAAAATTTAAATTTTTGGGCAACTAACTGACGCGTCACGTGATGTCGAAATAACACTAATAAAGCCATTTCAGCTTACTTGGAAAGTTCAGGATCCTAATGTCCTTGCAGACCTTAGTTCGCTCGCTGGCACCACTGAGGTGTGTCTGTCACCCTGTAGTCCGCTACACCTGTACACTCGAAAACCTTGTGCGTAGCCGTTTCTTCCTGTTGTCATGCATAATCTGAACAAAGTTGTATCCGTATAACCCAAAATAAACAAGTGTTTGTTAAAAGGACCATATTCCGTGACGGTGATTGTAGTAATACAAATTTTATTTTTGTTAAGTTATACAGTTAATTAGTAAAAAAGTAGGGCAACAATATAAAAACAAAGCAAGTTATTTTTATATTCTATGAATTATTACACCGTGATAGCCCAGTGGGTAAAACACTCGGTTATTGTGCAAACGACTAGTGTTCAAATCCTGGGTTGGGCCTACACCAATTTGTCTTTTCTAAAGACATATGTGTGGTTAATTTATCATGGTTGTTAACGGTGAGGGAAAACATCGTGAGGAAACCCACATGGCTGAGTTGTACTTAGTCATGTGACAGTGTATTCGTACAAAACGGCGATAGGCCTGCCCCCTATCACGTGAGTACAATGTCCATGCAAAACGTGGGTACTCTGAACACCAGGTGACAAAGTCACGTGATGTTCAGAAGTATTAGTACCTCTGCCAACCCCTTCGGGGATATTCGGCGTGAACGTTTATGTTTATTATTATTATCTTTGAATTATAATTTTAATTTAACAACAATCTAGTAGTTCTAAAAAAACGCTACTGACCATTACCCATCTTTCATTGTTGTCAGCATAGATGTACTAATAAAAAACCGGTTGTCAGTCATTATTTCACTAACAGTATTATCTACATTTCTCAGCATATCTTTCTCTCTATTTTGCTTTCATCTGCCACTCTCATTAAAATTACTTTAATAGAAAACCCAAAGAACCTGTATTTTTAAAATTAAACTATGAATGCTTCATTAGTGTTCTAGTACAAAAAATTAAGTAATTCCACGCTCGAGCGAGCACTTTCAAGATTAGTTTTACTCATCTCTTTGCCGAGGCCGGCCAAGCTTGAGTCCATTACGCTAATAAGGTTGTATACTTCCCAAATTCTTATTGGTTTTCAAACAACACCCTCGTTTTTATTATTCCCAAAAGTATAGACAGGCATAACAAATTACTATTTTTGTTGCAATTCCTTTACGGAGAGGTAAAATCTTGTTAAGTGGTAAAATATTTACAACATATTAGTTGATTGTAGATCTACAGTGGATTATTAAAAATTAAATTATTAATTATTAAATACCATGTAGTGCCGGCTTAAAATTTTACTATCCCTTTCTACTTGTGGCTGTCGTAAGAGTCAACTGAAGGTATGGTGCTTTTTAAGTATTTCTTTGGCTATACGGTTGGAGACCCATCACCAACGATACTTTATTTCTATCTTCTCCCCTAGCAACTTCCAAATATCGCTGGGGTGTTTCTAGTTCTAAAGCTCTGGCTTCTCCTTTTTGGGATTTATAGCCGTGAGTATATGTATGTATTATTATAATCTCAAGAGGCAAAAGCTCAAACATTCACGTCTTACACCCCCAAAAGATTGGCAGAAGTCAGTTAATCAGCAAAAGTCAGTAAAAAAAAGGTTTTTTGGATTCAAATAATAAACACAATATAAAATAAAATTACAATGCACTGCCTCCCAAAGGGGTTTCCCGTAGTGCGGGCAGACTTCCCAGGAGGTCTTAACATTGGGGGTCCAGGACTTATTTACAAATATTTGTATGAAAACAGTCAATTAAATCAAAATGAAAATATGAAGACAGTGTAAGAGAAAGTAATACAAAAATAACAATTTTACACAACTGCAAAAAAAAATACAAGTAAAAGGTTACTTAAGGAGATACATTATACAGGTGAAAACAAATTAATTTTATACATACATACATACATATTCTCACGCCATTAGTTCCCATCAGGGTAGGCAGAGACTATCAATCGCCACTTTGTACGATCCTGGCACACCTCTCTGGCTTCGTTTACATCCATCAATCTTTTCATACATGCTCTTTTAATCTTCATACTGCGGACACCTGCCTTTTTGAGCACATTTTCTATTTGATCCAAATGTGTCCTCCGAGGTCGTCCTCTACTAACATTACCTTCCACATTGGCTCTATATATCTCTTTCACCAATTTACTGTCATCCATCCTCTCTATGTGCCCAAACCATCTCAACATTCCTTTTTCTATCTTTCTTACAATATCATCTTTTACACCACACCTTTCACGAATAACATCATTCCTCACCCGATCACATAACCTTACATTACACACTTTTCTGAGGGATCTCATTTCTACTGCATTCACTCTACTTTCATGCTTCTTCTGCCACACCCAACATACACTGCCATACATAAGCGTAGGAACAAGGACAGCATCATGCACAGCCATTAGGGCCTTTTCAGACACCGACTGACTAGACATTAGACTATCCAGTGCGCCATTTACCGCATTACCCCTTTTTCACTCTTCTCTCGATATCTTCATCATACTTTCCATCCCTAGTAAACAAACTTCCCAAATATACAAACTCTTTCACTTGTTCCACTTTCTTACCATTAATCTCAATCACGCATTCGGTCATATTCACCTCTCTCTCAAAAACCATAGTTTTTGTTTTATCCACATTCACCCTCATTCCCTTTTTTACAAAAGACGCACATGCAATATTCATCATCTCTTGCAGCTCTTCCACCGATGATGCAAGTAGTACTTGATCGTCGGCATATAAGAGGCATTTAAAATATTGTATTTATCAACTATGTATAAAATTAATTTTATACCAGGTGATTTTATAGAATGTGTGTGTGTGTGTGTGTGTGTGTACATTTGAGTGCGTATGTGCGTGTGTGTGTGTATATGTGTGTGTTGTAAATATATTAGACCTATTCTATTTTGTAAACTTTAACAAGTTCTCCGTTTCCTCATAGTTTAGTTTTAATGCCCAATCAGTTAGGTATATGTTTTTTAAATAATCTACTATTAAGGGTATATATGTATATATAAGACGCTATAAAATCATATTGTCTTTGGGTGAAAGTTGATTTGCATTTTGGTGTGGGAATTTTATTAAACCTATTGCTCTATTCTGGTAGGAGGGACAATAGACCAACATTTCGCCTACATAGACATGACACTATGTATAACCTTCGACTGAAAGATTCTTTGCCTCTTGGTATGAGTAAGAGGTTGGGTATCTATACGGGCGGTTCATCATAACTTTAAGGACGGCTCTCTGTACACGCTCTATTTTGATGAATTGCGTTTTAGCAGCACCACCCCAAGCGCATATGCAGTACGAGATATACTTTCACTCAATGCTTTGTACATTTGTAAAAGTAATGTTGGATTACCAACTATTCTTATATTTTTAAAAGCGTATATTAATTTTCTAGTTCGCGAAATAACACATAGTACGTGACGATGCCAATTTAAATTTTGATTAATTATTACATGCAGATATTTAATAAAGTTAACTCTTTCAAAATCGAAGCAGTTACATGAATAGTCTACACTCAAATTATTTCTGTTACATGGAAAAGTATGTACCTTCAGGATATTAGATTTATTAAATTTTTTGATTTTATTATTTGTTTTAAAACATATGAATTTAGTTTTTTGAGGATTTAATGTTAACAAATTATCTTCTAGCCAAGATGTTACTTGTTTTAGACCTTTTTCTGCTTCTTTTGCTTTTTCCCATGACGATTTATGAAAAATTAAGACTTTGTCGTCTGCTAACATAAATATTTCAGCACTCTCTAGCTTAAGATCACACAGCTGATTAATATACAGGAGAGGAGAGAATAACAATATAAGACCAAGGATACTACCTTGTGGGACACCGTAATCACAAAAGTTACCTTCACTGTAAAATTCATCTCTCTCTCTCTCTATCTAGAAGATAATCTTCATACCATGCCAACGGTACTCCCCTGATACCAATACTCTCAAGCCGCTTTAGAAGAATTGGGATTGACACTGTGTCAAATGCCTTTTGGAGATCTAAGAATACAGCTAAACACTTTTCTTCGTTATCGAGATACTTAGTGACAAAAGATAAAAGGTCTCTAGTTTCAATGAAGCGTATTAATCTCGTGTTAACCACATTTTCAACTATTTTTGAAAGTGTACTAAGTAACGAGATAGGTCTATAATTGCTAGGGTGAATATACCAGTAGTGACGCTAAGGTTACATAAGTAAGTTAATGGTGAAATGAGGAAGGAAATATATTTTTTTAAAAACTTCGAGGTGATATTGTCCCATCTGGTGGTTGGTAAACTCACGGCTATATTTCTCTAGAAGGGGTAACCAGAGCTAAGGAATTACAAATTCCTCAGCCACTTTTGCAAGTTGAGTGCGGAAAAGATGGTAAAAATAAAGGTTTTTGGTGATGGATCTCCAACCGCATCGCCTCAAAATCCAATAAAAAGCCCCAATACCCTTAGTCGCCTCTTACGACATCCGTGGGTAGAAAGGGGTAGCGACATTCTAAGCCGGCACTACACGGCATTCAAGGTTGCTTTTAATCCTGAAATGATCTAGACTTGAGAGTTGCTAGAATATTTAGATAATCATTGGTATCTTGGTCAATAGTATCTGCTATAATATCTACTATAATATTCTTGGTATTTGTTGCCCCTAGAATGGAGTCCAGGCTACTGAGATATTTGTCTAAATTGCTATAACTGTGAGGCCTACAGCTGCAAATCAGAGTAAAATCCTTTTATAAAAGATGGTTCATGGACGGTGACATCTAAGTTTTCTTTTTTAATTTTGGTTAATAAATTTGCTTGTGTAGTACATATTATAATTATTTATAGATGGAGGAATATAGTTATCACTCAACCAACATTCAGTCAATACAATAATGTCAGTAGTAATATTTATTTGAGACATAAAAATCACAAACATATCCAGATTACAATGAATACTGCATATGTTAGCAGTTAGAATATTGCGTTAGGCTTAAACTGTATTGGTAGGATTAAGTGTTTTAAATGTTAGTGTAGGGTCATTAATTTTAGTGCATTTTATACTTAATGTATGGTTTAATTCTTAATTATTATAACGTAATTGCTATCAAATTTTTAACGATTAAATATACTATGGTTAGTCGGTAGTGTTCCAAAATTAAATAAGAATAGAATAGCAATATTAATGAAGGCTTCAAAACAAAATTCATTATTTTGTTCATACATACATATACTCACGGCTATAAATTAATAGAAAGGGTAGCCAGAGCTAAGGAATTAGAAATTCTTCAGCCATTTTTGGAAGTTGCGTGGGGAAAATATGGTAAAATAAAGGTTGTTGGTGATGGGTGTCCAACCGCATCGCCCAAAAATCCGTTAAAAAGCCCCAATACCGTTAGTCGCCTCTTACGTACACCCGCCGGAAGAAATGGGGTAGCGCTATTTTAAGCTAACACTAAACAGCTAATTATTTTTTTCATACGTAGGAAACTGCAATACAATAAAGATTTATAGCATTTTCGAAAGTAACCATCAATAGCAGCTTGTTGTATATAAACTTAATAGGGAAGGAGTAACATTTGATTTATATACTTCTAAACATCACGTAATACTTATATTATTTGATGTTCAGAGTAGCCTTATTTGCTTGGATAATGTAGTCACGTGATAGGGGGCAGGCAATTTTAAACCGACGCTAAAGCAATCTTCAAATCTGTAATATTAAAAATAGTTACAACGCGGATAAAACAATATCTCGTGGCCATGGAAACTGTACGTTCCACTTTCACTAAACCCAATATAAGCCACTAATATACAAACCTAGGTGTACATCAAACGTGTTACAATTGAATGGAATCATCTTTGCTGACAGAACAGAGCCTAATCAATCATTCTCCGGGGCTGAAGTCTCTGATTAATATTCCCTCACTTCCCGTATTAGGGCAGTTACCAACGGTCCTTTAGTAAAAATACTATTTACCAAAAAGTGGACTGATAAACAAGTACATATATATATATATATATATATATATATATATATATATAAACTTACTGCTATAAATGGATTGTATTACTTAGTTAATTACCCTTGGTTATATGATAGTATTTTAGTATTTTTGGCGGGACATACATACATACATATACTCACGGCTATAAATCCCTAGAAGGGGTAGCCAGAGCTAAGGAATTAGAAATTACTAAGCCATTTTTGGAAGTTAAGCGGGACAAAGTTGGTAAAATAAAGGTTGTTGGTGATGGGTCTCCAACCGCATCGCCCAAAACTCCATTAAAAGCCCTAATACCGTTAGTCGCCTCTTACGTACAACCACTGGAAGAAATGGGGTAGTGCTATTCTAAGCCGACACTACACAGCTATTTATGGCGGTGTTAGTCCTATCCCCTGTGACGTCAATACACAGCTCCATGCTACTTGACTTTCGAGTGCTGTGTGTTGGCTTAGAAAAGCACTAACACATTTCTTTCATGGGTTTCATACGAGCTGACCAAGGGTGTTAGGCTCTTCAGTGAGTTTTGGGCAATTTGGCTTAAGACACATAATTTATTTTACTATTCTTTCTCCACTAAACTTACAAAATTGGCTGAAAAATGTCTAGTTCTGTCTACTTGACTACCCCTATTTGTAATTCAAAGCCATGAGTATGTCTATTTATGTATGTTTTTGAAAGCATTTTATTTCACGACGGACGAAACAGGAATAACCTGACGGAAAACGTTCCCTTGAGGTTGTGTATCGTATAGTAATCTGTCGATTTGGTTCCACGAACTGATTGTCTCATCGATTTTACTCTTTCTGCTAACTCCACGTATGTGCTGATTTATGAAGGAACCTTCGAGACACGAACAGTAATTTACATCTGTTTGTACCGACGCGTTGCTTAGCCTATATTTGTTGTATTTATTCTAAGGAAAATCAAATATTACACGTGTATGGAATTCTTGCGACTTTGGTTTATCATTAGTTAGTTGTCATTATTACATATTACGTATAATATGTGATTATTATTTCGATGCTTCGTAACGAATTCATTTACTAATAGCTATTAGATAAATATATTAGTTTTACCATTACTTGTCATGTATCTGTTGTAATACTTGAAATTTTCCTCGATATTTCTTTCATAATTGAATGACTCTAAATAGTTCGCTATGAAAGTAATGTGATTAGTAGTAGCTAGAGCCTTTACACATATATATTCACATGTTTATACATGTTAGCTGTGTAGTGTCGGCTTAGAATAGCACTTCCCCATTTCTTCCGGTGGGTGAACATAAGAGGCGACTAACGGTATTTGGGGCATTTAAGGGTTGGAGACCCATCACAAACAACCTTTATTTCACCATATTTTCCCCACACAACTTCCAAAAGTGGCTGAGGAATTTCTTATTCCATAGCTCTGGCTACCCCTTTAAGGGATTTATGGCCGTGAGTATATGTATGTATGTATGTTTTTTACATGTTATCGTAACGTTCCTTCATACTCCAATGTATGAGAATGATCTCAATTGGAGTATGAAGAAACCTTGGAGACACGAACAGTAATTTACATCTGTTTGTACCGACGCGTTGCTTAGCTTATATTTGTTATATTTATTCCGAAGAAATTCGAATATAACACGTAGAGAATTCTTGAGATTTCGGTTTATGAATAATTTAAGTTATCATTATTATAATGGTACGTAACGAATAAATCTACTTATAGCAATAAGGGAAAGATATTAGTTTTACCATACCTTTCTGTTTTTTTTATACTCACGACTAAAGTCGGATAAAGGGGTAGTCGGATAAGTAAGAATAAGAAATCTCTCAGCCACTTTCAGTTTGTAAAGCAAAGGATTTTGGTGATGAGTCTCTTACCGCATAGCCCAAAAATCACTTTAAAAAAAGCCCTAATACCCTTAGCCGTGTCTTACGAACACCCATGTTAAGAAATATGGTAGTATTATTCTAAGCCGACACTAAACAGCTTCTTTCATAACACAAGGGAACAGCATTTTTGTTGCACGAAACATTTTGTCCATTATTATGCATTTTTGGGGTGCTGATTTCAGATTTGAACTCAGATTGTTTGTATCAGCTTTAATTTTTGAGTTACAAAAAAACGCGTTTATAAAGAAAAAAATAATTTTTTTTATAGAATTTCACTAGAAAAGCAAACATTACTCTTAAAAAACATTCGGTCGTGCCAGGTAATAGATAAAAAGTTAGGGTAACAGCATTTCGAACGGTTTTTTGGTAATTTTAACCAAACAAAAATAACAATAATCTTGATGATTGGTAGGTTCCCGCTACAGCATTGGTATTTGATACTTAAAATTGGGTCTTTTCTTATTTGCCCATAATCTCAACGACTCCACACATGTTTTACAAACCAAATGAAGGGCCCAGTACGTGTCACGAGTGTCCAAAGGGAATCAAAAGTAATTGAAATACACTTGTTTTATGACCTCCGACATACTAAGTCTACAATATTTAAATGTATATTCACCACAGATGTTTCAAAAACAGTTAGGATCGTTTTCACAATTATTTCTCGTCGTTGACAATGTTGAACAAATATTTTTTTAGTACGAATACACTACTATTCGTACAAAACGGCGATAGGCCTGCCCCCTATCACGTGAGTACACTGTCCATGCAAAACGCGGGTACTCTGAACACCAGGTGACAAAGTCACGTGATGTTCAGAAGTATTAGTACCTCTGCCAACCCCTTTGGGGATATTCGGCGTGAACGTTTATTTATGTTTATGTATTATGTATGTATTTTTTTAGTGAATAGCACGATTGATTTCTATTTAAAGTTTTCCTAGTAAAGAAATACGTGTGACCGCTGTATATCAGAAACAAAAGATGATAGTGAAAAACTGAAAGTAGATTTAAAATCAGCGACCTCAAATTAGTAATTACAACAGGTATGAAATTTCATGCAACAAAAAAAAAGTTAAATTTTGTTCCCTTGTGTAATCATATTATTTAAATGGCTGACAGATAGTCCGCTATGAAAGTAATATTATTAGTAGTAGCTAGAGCACTCACACATACTAGTGGGTAACCCTGGCGCGACTACGGCGCGTCCAATAAAATCAGTTTATTTTGAAATTTTCCGACCAATCACAGCGCAGCTCTTTTGAATTTCTAGTGAATTTTTCTGATTGGCCGGTTTGAAAAAATTCTGACCAATCACAGCGCATCTCTGATCGACTAAAGTTTGCGCGCGCTTATGACACTCAAGCAAAGTCTATGGGCCAAAATCGAAACTTTGAAATTCTGTAACAATTAAATTAATCCAGTTACATCAGATGTCTGAATTTTGTGCACACCATGGCCGCGAACTGTACAAACTGATACCTGAACCAAATTTCTAGCTTAACTCATCGCGTCACAGGCTTCCGGGCAAGAACGAGGCTTACAGAAATAATATATAAAGATATACATACACATACTTGTGCCATTCCCATACTTATCCCATTGGAGTAGAGACTATCAATCAATACTTCGTATGATCCCGACAAACCTCTCAAACTTGACTTACACTCTCAATCTTTTCACCCGTGCAGTCGTGGCTTAGAATGTCACCACCACATTCTTCCCACGAGTGTTTTATAGCCTTGTGGCTGGAACACCATTATCCACCGTACAATATTTTACAAACATACATACATACATATACTCACGGCTATAAATCCCTAGAAGGGGTAGCCAGAGCTAAGGAATTCGAAATTCCTCAGCCACGTTTGGAAAGTTGAGTGGAGAAAAGATGGTAAAATAAAGGTTGTTGGTGATGGGTCTCCAACCGCATCGGCCAAAAATCCCTTAAAAGCCCCGATACCGTTAGTCGCCTCTTACATACACCCACTGGAAGTAATGGGGTAGTGCTATTCTAAGCCGACACTACACAGCAAATTTTACAAAATTTTCTACAAAACCGTCTCCAGAAGAGGCATTTAATTTTGAATTCTGAATCTCTGTCTACCCTTTTATAAGATATGTATATTTATAAATCCCGTAAAGGGGCAGCCAGAGCTTCAGACTTGTAAATTCTTTAGACACTTTTGGTCGACCTTAATTTTATTTTTCCACTCGTGCTTCATACTAAAATCGTTAGTTTTTTTGTTAGTATTAAATATCTTGGTGAGCAATACAGCGCTATTCCATTCTTTTCTATTCTAGTGCATGTATTTTTCAGAATCCCGAAAGAAATCATAGCCGAAACTCAATAACTAACCGCAATTGCAGTCTAACATGCTAATTCTAATTCTAAAATAACAGCCTCTCTCTGTTGATACTAGTTCGCACACAACGTGACGAGATCAACGTTTCGTTCCACGGACATAATGTGTGGGAGGGTTGGCACGTTGCTTTATAAATCATTTTATCAGGTTTTGATTTTGAAATGTAATTTTAATTAATTTCAATCGAAACCATAACCAACTCATGTTTTAACAAATCCTCAGTCACCCCGATTAATTTAAGTTGAAAGTGATCTTAAATAAATAAATATAGTGACATATTATCCGTAGGTCAAGTTAGCCCCAAACTAAGATTTAAATGTAGGTAATAAGTGTAATTCATTACTTACTCAACGATATATTTAATATTATATAATACACATATAAATAACAACTAAGACAAAGAAACAATCATTTATGCTCATCATATAAATGTTGCGCTTAGCGGGGATCGAACGCGCAACCTTAGGACGAGAGGCTAATCATATATTAGAAAAATATGTACAAAAAAACGCAAAATAACATTTGTGTACTAATAAATGAAGAATAAATAAAGGAAAGAAAAATTTCGACTCAGGCGGGAATCGAACCTGCGACCTCGGGTAAACGCCCCTGTCGCTCTGCCAATTGAGCTTCCGTGTCAATGGCTGCCAGCGCGAAATTCTTCTATCCTTTATTTCTTTTACACGTTTAAGTAGTGTTTGCGTTCCCTACCTCCTTTTTTTTCTTTCGTTTATTTATTCTTTATTTATTAGTAATAATCCCCACATGAGGTTTTCATGAACATTTTAAATTTTTTGTGTACTATTTTGTTACATTATAATTATAACAGCTCAGCAAATACTGCAAGAGAAAGAGGCTCATATGCTAAATTAAGTAACACCTCTGAATTTATGGCATATAATGTATATTTATTAACAGGGTTGTTAGGCTGCAAGATAAAATAGGAAGATACTACGTGACGATTCAGTACTACCACGTGACAGTAAAATTTAATCATTATTGTTTAATTCAGTTTAATTCGAACAAAAATAATGAACTTTTAGTTTTTAGGGTTCCGTTCGTCTGAATACAAAAACGGAACCCTTATAGGATCACTCGTGTGTCTGTCCGTCCGTCACTTACAGTCAATTATCTCCGAATCTATTAGACCGATTAAGTTGAAATTTGGTACACATATCAATTTCTGTGACCCAAACACAGAGGTGTGACGTGAGCAGATGAAATCTGTATATGGGGGGTCATTTTTGGAGGGGAAGGGGAAAATTAAAAAAAAAAACTGAAAACTGCATCGTGTGGCATATCAAATGAAAGGTCTTGTTGAGAAGATCTTAAATGTATTTTTTTGCAATTTTAAAATAAATCGTTTCCAAGTTATTAAAGAAAATAGACGAAAATTGACCATTCCCCCCCTCATCTTCGAAACTACTAAACCTAAAATTTTGAAAAAAATACAGATATTAGTTTTCTCCTTATAGAATATAGAAAAACCTATGAGGAGTCCATGATATTAAAGTAACATCGTACGGAACCCTCTTCACGCGAGTTTAACTCGCACTTGTCCCCTTTTATTTGATTAAGTAAACCGGTTTACTGAAATTTATCATTATTATATTTAAAAATGACTCCGTTAATAGTTAATCGATTTCTAAATATGTTTTTTGTTCGGTGGGACATGCTTGGGGTTTACAGGATTAAAGTTATGTTATTTTAAGTTGGACAACGCAGGTTCAGTTACAACTACTACAAATTTTACTTCAAAATGTAGTGATATTTTAATTAATGTCATTTACTTAATTACATCAATAGCACAATTGGTACTTCACAGACTACTACACACTTAATTAATTAAGCCTTTTCATGATCAACTAATTACAAAGACTGTATTGTAGCTGGCATTTTGATACACATAATCTCATATATTATTGCTGTATAGTGTCGGTTTACAATAGCACTACCCCATTTCTTCCGGTGGGTGTACGTAAGAGGCAACTAACGGTTTTGGGGCTTTTGAGGGATTTTTGGGCGATGCGGTTGTTGACCCATCACCAACAACCTTTATTTTAAATTATTGTTTAAGTATTGTTCGCTTTGTTAATACTTCTTTCTTATTGTTTGTTGTCATGTCACCATTTTTTTTTGTTGTATGTGTTAAAGACAAATAAAATCTTTTATTATTATTATTTTGGGAACATTCTTTAGTTTCTCGCCTCTCCCATGGCCGAAACAGAAAATTAGAATTTTAAATGGGAGAGGCGGTACTCCCCAACAAGAGCACAGTCGGTCGGGGTCAGGGAGTCAAGTTCAAGAACCGACGGACGATCCGAGCCGTATCGAGCAGCACCGCTTTCTGCATCTGTGCTGGAACCGACACGCCACAGAAATCCAACCGCCTCAAGTTGGTCGCGAGACTGGTTGGAATTAACCCGTTCGCGGACAAAACAATTGGGATTATTTCTGTCGAAGTCACACCCCACATGTCGGTGATCTCGTGAGCCAGATCGAGATATTTCCGACGCTTCTCGGTGTCGGCTTTCACGAGACCCTCGTCATGAGGGATAGTGACATCCACTAGAAATACCCTCGACTGCGACCGATCCCATACCACGATATCAGGCTTATTCGCTAGAATAGTCCTGTCCGTGATAACGGATCGGTCCCAATAGATTTTGGCACGGTCGTTTTCTAGGATTGGCTCCGGCAGATACTTGTAATACGGCAGCCTCTGTTGCAAGAGTCCGTATTTCAGAGCGAGCTCCTGATGCAGGATTTTGGCTGCTTGGTTGTGTCTGTGCAAGTACTCAGTGTTAGCAAGAGCCGAACAACCGGAAATAACATGCCTAAGTGACTCTCCGGGACGGCCACATGCTCGACAGATGTCTGTGGTACCGTCCTTTAGGATGTATTTCCGATAGTTCCGCGTCTTGATAACCTGGTCTTGTATTGCACAGACAAAACCTTCGGTTTCCCCAAAGAGGTCCCCGAAACGCAGCCAATGCAGGGAGGCTTTACGGTCCACGAAAGGTTCGTGAAGTACCTTGTAAAACCTCCCGTGCAGCTCCTTCTCTTTCCATACGGACTCCCGATCAGAGGTGCTAAGTACCTCCGGGGTTCGCCAATCCTGTGAGGCCAACGATAAGGGAGTCAGTCCTTTATCACTAGCGACCACCTCTCCCCGAATACTATCATCCGTCATCGTCAAAAAATAGTTTCTGAGGTTGCATACCTTGCGGTTGTGCATGGTTTTGGCACTCAAGAGGCCTCGACCACCACACTTCCGCGGGATATACAATCTCATAACCGACGATCGCGGATGATGCATTCGATGAGAGGTCATCGTCGTGCGGACTCGTCTGTCCAGAGCGTCTAGTTCGGACTGAGTCCATCTGAGCACGCCAAACGTGTACATCAGTACAGGCATGACCCAGGAGTTAATGGCTCGGATCTTATTAACACCTGACAAGTAGCTATTAAGCACACTTTTCAGGCGTTCATAAAACTCCTCGCAAACACCCTGTTTCACGTCTGCCACCTTCACACCGATGGTTTGTGACATGCCCAGATACCGGTATGTTTCAGCCTCGGAGAGTGCCCTCAAATGATTGGTGCCCACATCGACACCATCAGAGTGCACGACATGCCCCTTCTTGACATGAATGACCGCACACTTATCGACCCCGAGCTCCATCTTGACGGAACCACTGAAATCGTTAGTGATCGTCAGTAGCTCCGCCAATCTGTCAGCCGTGGGGGCGTAAAGCTTCAGGTCATCCATGTAAAGGAGATGAGGCAAGCGTGGTCCGCCTCTCCGAAACTGAAAGCCTGTCCCTGAATTCTCCAAGAGTGTACTTAGAGGATTCAGGGCCAAACAAAACCAAACTGGACTCAGGCAATCGCCCTGGAAAATCCCTCGCCTTATATCAATTTGGTCATCCGCGTCCGTCATCCGCTGACCGTCTAAACTCAGGATCGTTCTCCAGCACCCCATACACTGCCCGAGGAAGTGTCGAACTGCACTATCAATTTTGTACAGCTCGAGGACCCTCATGAGCCATGTATGAGGAACCGAATCGAACGCCTTCCTGTAGTCTATCCAGCCAGCGGAGAAGTTCCGACGGTTGCGTTTGACCAGTTGGCCTACGACCGCGTCGATGAGGAGCAGCTCCTTGCTACCGCGACTACCGCCCCTACATCCGTTCTGAGCTCCAGATATCACATTGTTATCAACAATGTGTTGAGTAAATAAAAGATGTTATTAAAGGAAAGAAAAATTTCGACACTGGCGGGGTTCGAACCCGCGACCTTCGGGTATACGCCCCCGTCGCTCTGCCAACTGAGCCACAGTGTCAGTTGGCATCCAGCACGAAATTTCTCTATCCTTTGTTTCTTTTTTACACGTTCAAGTAGTCCGTCATGTGACACTGTGGCTCAGTTGGCAGAGCGACGGGGGCGTATACCCGAAGGTCGCGGGTTCGAACACCGCCAGTGTCGAAATTTTTCTTTCCTTTAATAACATCTTTTATTTATGAGTAATAATCCCCACATGAGGAATTCATGTCAAAAAACATTAAATTATGTGATAGTTAGGCGTTTCCAACATTTGCATTCTATCTGAAAAGATAGACAAGTGGCCGTCCGAATTAGTTAAAAATTCGGAGGTAGGAAACGCAAACACTACTTGAACGTGTAAAAAAGAAACAAAGGATAGAGAAATTTCGTGCTGGATGCCAACTGACACTGTGGCTCAGTTGGCAGAGCGACGGGGGCGTATACCCGAAGGTCGCGGGTTCGAACCCCGCCAGTGTCGAAATTTTTCTTTCCTTTAATAACATCTTTTATTTATGAGTAATAATCCCCACATGAGGAATTCATGTCAAAAAACATTAAATTATGTGATAGTTAGGCGTTTCCAACATTTGCATTCTATCTGAAAAGATAGACAAGTGGCCGTCCGAATTAGTTAAAAATTCGGAGGTAGGAAACGCAAACACTACTTGAACGTGTAAAAAAGAAACAAAGGATAGAGAAATTTCGTGCTGGATGCCAACTGACACTGTGGCTCAGTTGGCAGAGCGACGGGGGCGTATACCCGAAGGTCGCGGGTTCGAACCCCGCCAGTGTCGAAATTTTTCTTTCCTTTAATAACATCTTTTATTTATGAGTAATAATCCCAAGGATACTCTACTACACTACGGATGGGCCCTGTGGTACTATATCTAAATAACGTTATGCAAATAATAATCATATCGCAACAGAAATATTCCATATGCCGTTTTCTCTTTCTAACCTTCTGAGTTTAATCTTTTGAAAAAGAGAACAATACATGTTTACTTCTTGTTGTTTATGGCAAAATCTCGTCAAGACGTTACGACTATGATAGCGCGTACCCAGATCGGCCATCTTAATTGCCATTTGATCTGTGAAGTTGCTTTGTAAACAAAAGTGTTGATTGTGTTTATTATGTTTTGGACATTAATTAATCAAGTTTTGGACCATAAAATTACATGGGTAATATAAATGCACAATGCCCTGTTGCTCTGTTAAAGATTGTGGTGCCCGTAATAGCGAAAATCAGCCTCAATTAACTGTGCACAAGTAAGTAATTATTTTCTTTGTTTTCACTTCGGTCAAGAGTATTTTTTTTGTGTATTTCTTGCTTCCTCGATGTGATCAGAGGAAACTTCATGATCATTGTAATATTTTCGCCATAAAAGGCTTAGTTTTCATGATTTCTTCCAAAATTATTTCCTCTCATTGTTTACCTAGTGATGTGAAACACTGATCATTTAGTATTATCGATGTTTAAGTACTATCGGATTTGGTTTAAGTTGGTTGGTTGGTTAACATATTAAAAATCTAAATGCCTTCCAAAATGTAGGTAACATTATTTTTATAGTTAACACTTTTCTTCACATTTGTTACTTTGAGGTGGTTATTGATTACTAAAATGAAATAATTTCAGGTTTCCTACAAGTGAAGCACGGAGAAGAAAGTGGCTTGATGGTATTGGCTTTGAAAACATCAACCATCGGCATAAAAATTGGCATTGCATTTTTAAAAAATGGTATGGTTTATCATAAAAAAATCACGAATGAAAAGGATTCATTCAGAACGTGTTATAACAAATTGACGTTGTTTAAAAATGAATAAATGTGACATTTTTAATTTAAATACGTTGTTTTTTAATTATTTATATTTACGATATTGCAATATAAGTCAAGTACAGCATCAATAATTTGTTGTACGTGTACGACAATTGTGTAGTGTCGGCTTAGAATAGCACTACCCCATTTCTTCCGGTGGGTGTACGTAAGAGGCGACTAACAGACTTTTAACGGCGTTATAAGAGAATTTTGGGCGATGCAGTTCGACACCCATTACCAACAACCTTTATTTTACCAACTTTTCCCCACTCAACTTCCCAAAGGTGGCTGAGGAATTCGTCATTCCTTAGCTCTGGCTACCCCATCTAGGGATTTATAGCCGTTAGTAAGTATACGTAATGTGAACGACAACCGATTTAAAGTCGTTCTTGAGCATATGGCACCCATTATTAATCTCACTGAACCACTGATCGATGCACTGCAAGTTAAAAAACTTACCCCACGCCGAAAATCATAATAAATTATCGCTCGAAATTGTTTATGAGTTAAATCCATGGTAATGTGTGATCCATGGTGGCGAAACGTAGGTTTAAAACTGGTGTTAAAATATCTAGATCTAAATTAAAAGTATGTGCCCACTGTTGTTATAAATTATTTCTACATAAACATGTTGGCAAATTTATCGATATTTTTTCTATTCTGATTCTTTCATGATACAACCCTAGGTCAGCCATTTTAAGTGCCAATAGGCCACGCCCCCTGCTACGCTCCGAGAGTGTTTAGGGCCGATCCCTTGAATAATCCCCACATGAGGAATTCATGTCAAAAAACATTAAATAATGTGTTGAGTAATCTTGGAGCTCAGAACGGATGTCAAGGTCTTGTAAATTGTACAAAGACAAGTAATGGGGCGGTATTGTGATGGATCCGCGGTAGCATCGCTCTTTGGAGCTAAATGAGTGACCCCAGTAGTTAAGAAGTTCGGGAGCGTCCCACTCTCGAGGGCGCTTTGGAACTGACGGGCAAGAGTAGCGTGACAGCGCGTGAACCCCTTCAACCAGTAATGGTGCAATCCGTCCGGCCCCGGACTTTTCCAGTTCGGAGCCTTACGGATCGCAGCCACCACATCCTCCTCGGATATGTTGACGGGGTTCATGGGCGCTATGGGCTCGCACGCTCCCTCGACCGCCTCGAACCATCGGCCCTCTTCGTGATCAACAGGCAGCGACCAAAGCCCACGCCAAAAGGCTACTACATCGGCTTTTTCCGGTCGCTGACCTGTCGTAACCACGTCGGGACGCTCCAAAGTTCTGTAGAACTTCTTCTGGTCACTCATGAAGAGACGATTCTGTTGGTACCTCTTTACCCTTTCAGAATATCGCCTAATTCGCTTACCCCAAGCAGCGATCTTCTGCTTCAGATCATCGATGCGCTCCACCAGTCTACAGGCAAACTCCGGTGAGTTGTCAAAGACATTCTCACCAGGGAATGCCTCCCTGACGAAGCGCACCACCCTCGGCCTATTGTTGCCTGATCTGAAGCTGGTCAGTTTGCCGATGAGGACCCTGGCCCTTGTGATACGGCCTTCAATCCGCCTCATCCAGGCTGGTCTAGTTCTAGTCCTGGGACTAGTACTGCCAGCCTGGCGGGAGCCACCAGCTCTTGTTGGCGGCATCCTGACGCCGACAAATTGACAAACTGTCATTGCGGTGCCAAAGAGAATTGAATCCGTATCCCAAAGGTCCATGCTGCTCTCTAAAAATGAGGGCAGCATGTTATTGACGGCCTCAACGACATCCCGAACCTTGATGCTGAGAGGAACTCGGGGCAGCCTTGGCCTCCTTTCGAGAGGCACTTGGCGATATTCCAGGATCGTCTCTTCGAGTGCGCTCCTCACCATATCCAAATCTAGGGAGACTGTTCCCCAATCGCTTTCCGCACCACCCACATCCGGCAGGTTAGCAATTGGCTCCCTCCGTACTTCCCGTTCAGGGACTGGAGGGAGAACCTGCAAAGGTGGCTCTTCGTCTAGCGGGGGAACAGCCTCGCGTCGCAATTGTTCGAGTTCGGTAATGCTAAAAAGTTCTGAGCGCTGTATATACCGAACTCGGTCCGCGAGGTTTTGTTCTGTGACGGTCAAATTGGGCTCCAGCCGCAGAAATTCGCGGTACATTGCTGCCCGATAACCCGTCCGCCCAGTTCTTGATCCTGAGGCCCTAAGGTAGGCCCGCATGGCATTTCTATTCATATCAACCGTCCATGCCATGCGGCGCCTAGCTCCACCAGCGGCGGGCACCGACTGCTGGGACTGAGTTGCCCCAGTCCCAACCGATGCCAAGCCATCTGGTGGCTGAGGTGGTCGCGCAGACCGGCCAGGTGGTCGGGCCGGTCCGCGGCGGCTGGGGGACCGCATGCTGCCACGTCCAGCCCCAGCTCCAGACGCGCCCCAGCGATAGCCCCTGGGGAGCGGCCCTATGCGCTCATCGTTTATATCGTCTTGCATTTTACGATGAGCGAAGATTCACCCGGGGTTTCGCTCACTTGCCCCGGGGAGACCGTTATTACTCTTTTTTGCGCTGAGACCAGTTTGTAGACACGGTCAACACCTACCAACTCAAGCGCTGACTATTTGCATTGCTGGAATGGCAAGCTGGTAAACATGTCATTATGCCATTCCAACAATGGGCGGTGGGGTCGTCACATCCCTACGCCACGTTGTTATTATTATTATTATTATTTTTACCATCTTTTCCCCACTCTACTTTCCAAAAGTGGCCGAGGAACTTCTAGTTCCTCAGCTCTGGCTACCCTTTGTAGGGATTTACAGCCGTGAGTATATGTATGTATGTATTTTGATACATATAATCTCATATATTATACAAATCACCAAAATCGCAGTAGCCCCAAACTAGTTAAGAACTTAAGCTTCTAATATTTATTATACACACCACAAGTTTCTGCCTAACCCCAATGGGAATTAACGGCGTGAGTAAATGTATGTAAATGGAATGTTGCTTAGCCAAATTCCCGCCTACCCTCATAATTTCCAAACTTTGCTGAGTTTTTGTCTTATCTAGTAGTACTGGTAGCTTTAAACTGTCTCGTAAAACTCTAAGAATATTGAAAGAAAGAAAGAAAGAAAAATAATTTATTTGGCTAAATCAAAATAAAAATTACAATAAAAAATCATACAAATATCATATTGCCAAATTGGTTCTGGCTCAGCATATGTGCCTCAGCCGCGTGTCTCGCAGGACACGTCAGCTGCTGCACGCTGGTTTTCAGCCAGCACCAGTTAGTCTGACTACATTAAAAACATGATGCTCTATGTAGCGTATATATTTATATAAATAAAAAGCAAACATTTACAGTTAACATTCATACAGTCCAAATACATAAGGACACAAAAATAATTAGGTAAGAATGGAAATTGGTTCAAACATCAAACATAAAAAAAATGGATTATTATTATTGGATGGCTACTCTAGACCCATAGTATAATATAGGAACATAATATTATCCGAATATTATCCTAAAGCCGGAACGCCGCCCCTGCGTATTATAATGGGTTATGCAGTAGCAAGCGCGACGCCCCTCCGACCGTGACGTGCATACAGAGGTTTGCGAAACTCTATCTGGGAACAAAGATTTAGGTGTTTTATTTCTTATTTCATTTTCTACTGAAAGCGAAATGATTGAGCAATTGATTATTCAAAGAATAAAGAGTTGCACTTTAAGTATATAATGGTTTCAAAGCTAAATAATATGTTTTGAGGAAAGCTATAAATTAACTTTATTGTACCTTAGGGAATGGTCTTGGGAAATCGCTATTGAATGTTCTAATAATTAATTAAACCATATTATTACGACTATCATAATGTTTCCTGAAATGTCCGAGTAAAAAAATTATTTCACCGAGGGCAAGAGACAAACCAAAATAAATGCTATTAAGATTGAAACTGCTTCGAATGAATCAGTAGCACGGCAGTTTGATACCTATAAAAAAAGTCTTCAATAACATAGATACATATACTCACGGCCATAAATCCCAAAAAGGGGTATCCAGAGCTTCAGAGCTAGAAACTCCTTAGCCAAATTAAGAAGCTTTTAGAAAACAAGATGGTAGAAATAATGTATCCTTTTTTTGGTTCTCCAACCGCATCGCCCAAAAACCACTTAAAAAGCCCCATACCCTTAGTCGCCTCTCTTCTTCAAAACTCTACATTACAGGCAGCATACAAATGGATTTGGGGAAGGAATACCAAACAATTTCCCACCACGTCCGTGCTATGACAGAAACGAATTCAGCAATTATACACTGGATCTGGATACGTGTTATCACTTGAAACTCTTCAGCCACATTTGGAAGCTTACAGTGGACAAGATGGTAGAAGTAAAGTATATTTTTTGATGGTTCTCCAACCACATCGCCCAAAAATCACTTAAGAAAGCCCCGTACCCTTAAACCGTACCGTAAAAGGGTAGTGACATTCTTAACCACGAATAAATAAAGGACAGAAAAATTTCAACACAGGCGGGAATCGAACCCGCGACCTCGGGTATACGCCCCCGTCTGTCTTTATTTATTTTATTTATTCTGTCCTTTATTTATTCCTTATTTAGTAGTAATAATCCCCACATGAGGTTTTCATGAACAAAAACATTCAAATTATTCTTAACCACGGTTATGGCAAAGCAATGGTATATATATTAACTCTTCTACTCCAAATCTTCTTCAAAACTCTACATTACAGGCAGCATACCAATGGATTCGGGGAAGGAATACCAAACAATTTCCCCAGACCGTGCTATGACAGAAACTAATTAAGCAAACCCCGCCACACCGCTCCGATATTATTCACTGGACACGTGTTATCACATGCAAATTAGATACTCTATTGTTAATTTATTCGTCAAAGACTATTTAATGGTGTACAGAGCTACTAGATATGGAGAACTAAGCGGGGCGCTATTGACAAAAAATGATGCCAACTCATAAAGATAAACTAATCAATTATGTCACGGTTAAGACGGTGAAAAAATATGTTTTTATAGCGAAATGAAACCACAACTCAAAACCCAAATTATCATTAATAAAAAATATAATTAAAAATATTTATTTAAGGCGCTTTTTAATTATTTTTTGGGCGATGCGTTGGATCCCCATCACTAAAATCATCACAATCTTTTATCCACTTAACATCAATAAGTGGCTAAAGAATTTTCTGATTTGAAGCTCTGGCTACCCCTTTTAGGGATTTATAGTCGTGAGTATATGTGTGTATGCATGTATCAACTACAAAGTGAGGTGTTGTATAAAGGCACAGTTAAACTAATATAAATTATACTATAAACTAACTTTCCTGTCGTGACTTCGTACGCGTAGACTATTTTTTACACATTGTAAACAAAATAGCAAAATAATATAACATAACATAAACGTTCACGCCGAATATCCCCGAAGGGGTTGGCAGAGGTACTAATACTTCTGAACATCACGTGACTTTGCACCTGGTGTTCAGAGTACCCACGTTTTGCATGGACAGTGTACTCACGTGATAGGGGGCAGGCCTAACGCCGTTTTGTACGAATACACTGTCACATGACTAAGTACAACTCAGCCATGTGGGTTTCCTCACGATGTTTTCCCTCACCGTTAACAACCATAATAAATTGACCACACATATGTCTTTAGAAAAGACAAATTGGTGTAGGCCCGACCCGGGATTTGAACACCAGTCGTTTGCACTATAACCGAGTGTTCTACCCACTAAAAATTAGATTATTAAAATAGCAAAATATAAGACTTAAAACAAGTGAAGTTAATTATTAACCGTCATATCTACAAACCAAACTGTAGATTCTATGCCAGGAATACGGTTAGATTATATTAATAACACAAACCAGTACAAATCCATCAACAAGGTGTTCTCAATCACGATATTCCCTTTACGTTACAGCGTTGATTAGCTGCGATACCGCGTTGACGTGCCAAGTACATCATATAATTATTTTTCTATCATACTACTACTCATACTAGTACTAGTAGTGTCGGCTTAGAATAGCATTACTCTTTAACTATTTGTAGGTGTACGTAAGAAGCGACTGAGGATATTGGTGCAATTTTATGTAATTTTTGTTAGAGACCCATCATCAATGATACTTTATTTCAACCATCTACAACTTCCAAATGTGGCTGAAGATTTTTTTATTCTTAAGCTCTGGCTACCTCTTGTAGGGATTTATAGCCGTGAGTATATATATATGTATGTATGTACTAGTACAAATCCATCAACAAGGTGTTCTCAATCACGGTATTCCCTTTATGTTACAGCGCTGATTAGCTGCCATACCGCGGTGACGAGCTAAGTGCATCAGCTAATTAGTTTTCTATCATTCCATACCAGTTGTGTCGGCTTAGAATAGCACTACTCTATAACTATCTATGGGTGTACGTAAAAAGCGACTAAGAATATTGGGCTTTTTAAGGGATTTTAGGCAATACGTAGGAGACCCATTACGAACACCGTTTATTATACCATCTTTTCCCCTCTCAACTTCCAAAAGTGGGTGAGAAATTTCTTATTCCGAAGCCCTGACTACTCTTTCTAGGGATTCATAGCCGTGACTTTACGTAAGTATGTATATGTACTAGTACAAATCCATCAACAAGGTGTTCTTAATCACAATATTCCCTTAACGTTACAGCGTAGATTAGCTGCGATGCCGCGTTTAGGCGGCAAGTACATCAGCTAATTGTTTTTCGCTCACACTAAATTACACTCATGATTTAGTTAAAATGTTTAATAAAAGGTAAATTTTTCTTCCATATATACTCAAGTCCATAAATTCCAAAAGGGGGCCCCAAAATCTTTAGTCGCCTCTTACGAACACCTATGAAAATAAGTGGGGTAGTGCTTTTGTAAGCCGACAAGTACACTACACAGCTAACTTGTATGAATAAATGAATCTATGTCTGTTTTTGTTATCAACTAGAAAAGTTAAGGAGAATATGGGGGAGTGGCATACATTTGTGAAGGGTACTTTACGACGTCAACAACAATAACTCCCTAAGAAATCAATACTGGGATGAATAGAATAGATGGTAAAATAAAGGTTGTTGGTGATGGGCCTCCAATGGTATCGCCCAAAAATCCCTTTAAAGCCCCAATACCGTTAGACGCCTCTTACGTACACCCACCGGAAGAGAATAGACACTCATTACATATAATGTAAATAAGAACATGAATATCATACATGCCTATTCAAAAATGAAAAAAGTCTCAGCTGTTTCTGAAAGTTGAGTATGTTTTTTTTGAGAAACATACATACATACATATTCTCACGCCGTTGGTTCCCATTGGGGTAGGCAGAGACTATCGATCGCCACTTTGTAAGATCCTGGCAAACCTCTCTGGTTTCATTCACATCCATCAATCTTTTCATACATGCTCTTTTATTCTTCGTACTTTGGAGAATAAAAGAGCATGTATATTTATTTATTCTATATTTTTTTTGAGAAAGAGGAGATTATAACCGAATGGATGATTGAGGTTAATAGTAAGAAAGTGGAACAAGTGAAAGAGTTTGTATATTTGGGAAGTTGTTTACTAGGGATGGAAAGTGTGATGAGAGTGAAAAAGGGTAATGCGGTTAATGGAGCACTAGATAGTCTAATGTCTAGTCAATCGGTATCCGAAAAGGCCCGAATGCCTGTGCATGATGCTGTCTTCGTTCCTACGCATATGTATGGCAGTGAATGTTGGGTGTGGCAGAAGAAGCATGAAAGCAGAGTGAATGCAGTAGAAATAAGATCCCTCAGAAAAGTTTCTAATGTAAAGTTATGTGATCGTGTGTGGAATTACGTGATTCGTGAAAAGTGTGGTGTAAAAGATGAAATTTGTAAGAAAGATAGAAAAAGGAATGTTGAGATGGTTTGGGCATATAGAGAGGATGGATGACAGTAAATTTGTGAAAGAGATCTATAGAGCTAATGTGGAAGGTAATGTTAGTAGAGGACGACCTCGGAGGACACATTTGGATCACATAGGAAATGTGCTCAAAAAGGCAGGTGTCTGAAGTATGAACAATAAAAGAGCATGTATGAAACGATTGATGGATGTGCGAAGAAGCCAGAGAGGTTTGGCAGGATCATACAAAGTGGGGACCGATAGTCTCTGCCTACCCCAATGGGAACTAACGTCGTGAGAATATGTATGTTAAATAAATAATAAATTGCAAAATAAAAGTTCTTGGTGATAAGTCGCCAATTATATCACCAAATCGTCAGTTAAGATAACCCCAATAACTTTAGACGCCTCTTATGAACGGGTGTTCCCGAGGGTACAGAAAGAAACGCAATAGTGTTTTTCAAAGCCGATACTGCACCGCCAACGTATAATAATAATTTCACCTATTATTTTCAACAAGGAATGTTAAGGAGAATATGATGGAGTGGCGTGCATCCGTGACGTCCGCCTCCACAGTTGGGGTACTTAAGGGTACGTCAACGACAATAACTCCCTGAGAAGTTCAATACTGGGATGAACAGTTCCTCATTTGTCAGTCAAAGTGTAAATTACATTCAATCCAATTTCAAATCAAAATTAACAATATCAGAGTTTTAGGTAACGCAAATGCAAAATTACTTCATGCAAAATTAAAAAAACAAACATACATAGATTCATATGCTCACGGATATAAACCGGTAAAAAGGGTATACAGAACTTCAAAAATAAAAAAAGCTTACCTACTTTTGAAAGTTGAGAACTTAATTGTTAAATATAGGTTCTTGGTGATGGGACGCCAACTGTATTACCCAGTTACCCCTTGTAAGACCCCAATACTCGCTTCTTATGATACTCGCGGAAAGAAAATGTTTAGTGCTTCTCTACGACACTTACTTCTTAGATACTATATTAATATTATAACATAACATAACATAACATAAACGTTCACGCCGTTTATCCCCGAAGGGGTTGGCAGAGGTACCAATATTTCTGAACCCACATGGCAGCGCCATCTAGTTTCCAGAGAAGGTACCCACGTTTTGCTTAGACAATGTACTCACGTGATAGGGGGCAGGCCTAACGCCGTTTTGTACAAATACACTGTCACATGACTAAGTACAACTCAGCCATGTGGGTTTCCTCACGATGTTTTCCCTCACTGTTAACAACCATGATAAATTAACCACACATATAACTTTAGAAAAGACAAATTGGTGTAGGCCCGACCCAGGATTGGAACTTACGCCCTTCTGTTTTCGGGCGGGTGTTGTACCCACTGGACTATCATGTCGTCTATTAATATTATAAAAAGCGTATAAGTGTATTAGGTGATTTAACATGCTAAACGATGCTTAAAAACGTCAACATCTAAGAAAGGGTGCTTATTGAAGCGGAAGCAAGGGACTGCTTAACGTACCTGCTACTTTCGTACAAAACCGTTTCCTTTTATTAAAAAGAACTCTGAAATTTCGCGTTTCAAAGATATATAGTACCTTTCATCTATTTTGCACACATTTATTTACAGTTGTTACGATTTTCTTGTCCTGTACTACTTCGTATTATTAATATTAGAATATACATACTTATAATAATAATGTAGCTGCATTAGCTTTTGACTATACTGGTGTTCATAATTATAAATACATCGTCTTTATATAAACTTTTCGTAAAGGAATGTAGTTATTGAGAAAATTTAAGTAGATAATTAAAAGATAATTCTACTTACTGTGCTATCACGGTTTTTCAGTGCGTAGAACACCGCTTGTCGTGCGGGTTCGATGCGGGTTCAAATCCTGGGTCGGCCCTACACCAGTTTGTCTTTTCTAAAGTTATTAATATCATACATTAATTAATCACGGTTTTTAACGGTGAGGGATAACATGGTAAGGAAACCCACATGGCTAAGTCATGTGACAGTGTAATCATACCAAATGGCGATAGGCCTGCGCCCTATCACGTGAGTACATTGTCCTAGCAAAACGTGGGTACTCTGAACATCAGGTGACAATGTCACGTGATGTTCATATCAATATCGTCTTCGATATATAGGCTTGTCATGAAGAAATATAGTTATCGAAAATTTAAGAAAGTCATTTAAAGATAGCGCAGATCTATCTTGCTGCTGTAATCGATGGTTATATGTTTAGAGTCTTTCTACATAACATAACATAACATAAACGTTCACGCCGAATATCCCCGAAGGAGTTGGCAGAGGTACTAATACTTCTGAACATCACGTGACTTTGTCACCTGGTGTTCAGAGTACCCACGTTTTGCATGGACAGTGTACTCACGTGATAGGGGGCAGGCTTATCGCCGTTTTGTACGAATACACTGTCACATGACTAAGTACAACTCAGCCATGTGGGTTTCCTCACGATGTTTTCCCTCACCGTTGACAACCATGATAAATTAACCACACATATGTCTTTAAAAAAATCAAATTGGTGTAGGCCCGACCCAGGATTCGTTCTACTGCGGGGTTATAGTGTCATGTGATATTAAAGAGTTAGTACCTCTGCCATATTTTTAAGCGTAATCAGCGTGAACTCTAATCGTTCATAAAAAGAAGTTGTCGGCTTTCATATTCATAAATTACAATCTAGTATCATTTTCTGCCTACTTGAAAAGGAATCAATACTGTGAATTTAAGTACATAACTCCTTTATCTCTAAGAATAATTCCATTCAATTCATTTATTTGCATTATTTTTATACAGGTACGATCTTAACAAATAATAATCAATAAATTAATATAATATCAATCATATATTGCTATGCTAAATAATATGTATTTTTATTCTCCCAGAGATAAGAGTGAAGTCTCGACTTGTAAGAATCTAGAAATGTGTAAACAATAGAAAGAAAGTTAGAGCAATATTAAATTTCCCCAACTTTACTCTGCTATCATATTGCTTCAAGGCGTATTATAACTTCAGCGGAAACAACGTTGTTTAACATTTTACTTCTGAATTTAATCTTTCAATAAAACCATAATTACAATACAAGTCATACTTAGTTTGTGTTAACATGCATATACTCACGCCATTGTTGGGGTAGGCAGAGACTATCATATCATATCGCGTCATGCTAAGCGCAGTGACGCATGCGAAAAGAGACGTTGGGGGACCGCTTTTGCGCTTCAAATACTGCGTTTAACGCGACATGGCAGCCTTCTATCTTAGAGACGAGTGGCGCAAATCTTTAAGAGATGGACTCAGATTATGTGACTAAGCCTGGTTTCAACATCTAGCCGATTCCCAACCACAAACAAGAGACTTCCCTTGTTCTAGATGTGGTATGCTTTGTAGGCCTCGTATTGGTCTACATAGCCACCAATACACTGGAGCTACTTAAACCAGACACTGTTTAAACCGTCTATTATAGACGTAACAGGCCCTTGGTAGATACTATCGACTCTGTATTAACTTTATCGGTGTAATATATGTACATACATATACTCACGGGATAAAAACCGTAAAAAAGGTAGCAAGAGCTTCAGAATCTGAAAATTATCCAGCCACTTGTGGAAGAAAAGTGAGGATAAGATTGTGATGTATTTGGTGGTGGGTCTCCAACTGTATCGTCGAATAATTACTTACAAAACGCCTAAAATAAATATATTTTAAATTAACCTTTAATTTTAAAACCTTCATAACTGATCCATCATCGTACTGTAGCTTTTATTGGAAGTTTTCGATACAATGCAACTAAGTGTTGGAATAATATTCCTCTACCAATGCGTGAAATGTTAACTAAATTTAATTTCAAATAACAGTAAAAATTATTTCTTCTGAATCAACAAAAGATAATATTTATAATAAACAACCGTGATAGCCCAGTGGGTAGAACACTCGGTTACCGTGCAAACGACTAGTGTTCGAATCCTGGGTCGGGCCTACACCAATTTGTCTTTTCTAAAGACATATGTGTGGTTAATTTATCATGGTTGTTAACGGTGAGGAAACCCACATGGCTGAGTTGTACTTAGTCATGTGACAGTGTATTCGTACAAAACGGCGATAGGCCTGCCCCCTATCACGTGAGTACACTGTCCATGCAAAACGTGGGTACTCTGAACACCAGGTGACAAAGTCACGTGATGTTCAGAAGTATTAGTACCTCTGCCAACCCCTTCGGGGATATTCGGCGTGAACGTTTATGTTTATGTTATGTTATGTTATTTTAATAATTTATAAATGTACTGATTGGTTTTTTCATGTGAACTTTTACTTGAGCATTTGAAAAGACTGATTATTGTTTTCTTGTTCCTTCAATTATTAAATTTTCTAAGATTAAAAGCAATATAAATAAAAAGCAATATGCTGTGTAGTGTCGGCATAGAATAGCACTACCCCATCTCGTCCCGTGGGTGTTTCGTAGGAGTCGACTAAGGGAACAGGGCTTTTCCATCTTCGCCCTTACACCAATCCAAGGTCTGCCGTGCCGAGGGATGCGTGGCCAGGGGTGAGCCTGTTCTCTAGCGTGCCGCCGTCCCAGAGCTTGGTGCACTCTGGGTACTAAATAACCTTACCTAGTCAAGCGGGGCTCTGGCTAGGCGGACAGTTCATTTCCCTTGCTTTTCGTGGGGTCCAAATGTGTTTCCAATCAAAAATAAAACACGATGGCGGCGATATGGCTCGCCACCTATCACGCCGTGGTTCCTCGCGGGGCGAAAAGTGGGCTGAAGAGACCCGCTTTGGTACGATGAATGTGTGTGGAGGGATGCATGAAAAATTAGATGAAGTATGTTTGATTATGGAAGAAAGAAACCTAGATTTTATGTGTGTAAATGAAACGAAGCGCAAGGAAAAAGAGGTTTCACAACTTGGCCCATTTACAGCTATCTGGTCGGGAGTTGCCGAGAGTGACAGAGCTTGCCAAGGCGTGGGACTTCTAATATCTGAAAGGATGGCTAAGTGCATGAAAGATTATGCATGTGTGAGTCCAAGGCTCCTATGGATAAAGGTGAAAGTGGGGCTGGTCCGGATGCGCATAATTTGTGTGTATGCTCCGGACATGTCCAAATCACTATCCGAGAGGGAGGAGTTTTGGAATTTGTTAGACGATGTTGCGAATGGGTGTGATCAGAATGAGAGAATTGTTATGTTAGGAGATTTTAATGGTTGGGTTGGGGTGTCACGCAACGGTTGTGAAAGAGTTTTAGGAAAGTTTGGTGATAAAAGAGTGAACGAGAATGGGGAGAAAGTGATTGATGTATGTTTGGCGAGGAATCTTTGTGTTACGAACACGTTGTTTGAACACAAAGATATCCATATGTATACTAGACAGAGGGGAAGTGTTGCGTCGTGGATTAGGTGGCTGGTTCGTCGAAGAAGATGTTAAAACTCCAGTGGACTGTATAAACTTATATTCAGTATAAGTACAATTAACAAAACAATATAACGAAGTCGCGTCTACAGGATAATATGAATGCGCGAGCGCGAGCAGTAGTGCCGGTAGTTCGTTCGTCACATTTCGGTGTCGATGACCCCGCGCGTCGCCTCCGTCGCCCCGTAGCCCGTCTCGCCGATGCAATAGTTGAGCGCGTGACTCAACATACTCCCCCGGTTGAAGAGGTTTCAACAGTAAGTGGAAGAGGGCAGATTGTGTTAAAGGCTCGCCGAATGACACCCTTACGTGTGCGGATGTCGGCAACCCTAGTTACTCCATCCCTGCCAGGTAGGACTTTCACGATGCGTCCTAAAAGCCACATAAGCGGATGTGAGCCCTTGTCTTTAATGACAACAAGAGTCCCTTCCTTCAGCTCTCCCGATGAACGGCGCCACTTAGTCTTTTGTTGAAGCCATAGGATGTATTCATGAGAGAATCTTTGCCAAAAATGCTGCTTCAAATATTCTATGCGACGAAACCGTTGTAAACTGCTGATTTTGACGTCTTTGATCTGTGAATGTGGCAACATAACGAGTGAACGTCCAATGAGGAAGTGGGCAGGAGTTAAAGGGACTAGGTCAGTTGGATCATTGGATAGAGGAGTCAAAGGTCTTGAATTAAGTATGGATTTTACTAGTATCAAACATAATGTCATCTCTTCAAATGTTAAATTTGTTAAACCCAAGACACGTTTAAGGTGATACTTAGTGGATTTAACTGTATATGCAGGTATGAATGAAAAATTAATGCCTGAATCAATATAACTAAAATTTAAGTCTTGAGAAAGGAGATTTGCAAGTTCATTAAAAGCGCCAACAAATGTTGTACCATTATCCGAATATATGTCACGTGGCTTCCCCCTGCGAGCAATAAAGCGATGCATGGCAGCCAAAAAGGCCTCCTTTGTGAGGTCAAATACGAGTTGCAAATGAAGAGCTCTTGTTGCTAAACACACAAATACACATATAAAACACTTAATTAATCTGCATACCCTTTCGATCAGTTATCATGATAGGACCAGCATGTTTGTGAGTGCACCACATTCTACTGATTTATTTCTACATTTGGCAATAAATCGTAAGATATGTGCCAATATACGCTGTAGTTTATTAAAACCAGAATATTTGTTACATAATTCTGTGATCCCGTTGTCAGCATTATCTAAAATATCAATATGGTGAGATTTTACCATTTCCGATAAGGATGTCTTATCTCCTGAATGCGGTTTAGGAAATTCAGGCCACAAAGAAGGATCATTAAGTAAAAATGGCGGACCTGACCACCATAAAGATGATGGCAGTAATTTGTCAGCTCTAAATCCACGCGAAGCGAGGTCTGCGGGGTTTTCAAGTGAAGGAACGTAACGCCAAAGAGAACCATCAACAGAGTCTTGAATCTCTGAAACGCGATGACGAACGAAAGATTTAAGCTGTAAAGGTGGTGTAGATAGCCAACCTATAACAATGGTTGAATCACACCAAAAGATTGCTTCATCAATATGTAATGTAAGTGACTGGCGAACCTTTAGAATCAACCGAGTACCCAGTAATGCAGCACATAGTTCAAGACGAGGAATAGTAGTAGGCTTGATAGGAGCGACTCTACTTTTTGCAGTAAGAAGACGTACGTGTGTTTCTCCGTTACTAGATATGCTACGAACATAGATACAAGTACCATAAGCCTTTTCGGATGCGTCAGTGAAAACATGAAGTTGTATAGAAATTGGTGATTCACATGAAATCCAACGGGGTATTTCAATATCGTTGAGGAGAGGAAGAGTGGTTTTAAATGCCCTCCAAATATTATCTATGTCTTTGGGAATAGGTTCATCCCATGAACACTTAGATAACCAAAGTTGTTGCAGTATTATTTTTGCTTCCACAATGCAAGGAACAACTAAACCAATTGGATCGAAAATTTGAGCTATGACTGATAAAATTTTACGTTTGGTAGTTGCTTCAGTGGAAGACAGATTTATTAAAAATGTAAACGTATCAGTCGAACACTTCCAGTTTAGCCCTAACGTTTTAGTCGAATGGTTATCGTCACTAAGATTGACGAAATCGGAAGAACTGGAATCATTGCTAAGAGCTTGCAAAACTTCCTTCGAGTTTGACTGCCACTTGCGAAGGTTGTATCTTGCAGACTGCAAAATAGTGATGACTTGACGACACTGTTTTATTGTATTTGTAATAGAAGAATGACCTGACAAGTAGTCATCTACGTAGAAGTCATGAGCAATTGTAAAGTTTATCTCTGGGTCACTACACTCCTTGGATAGTTCAATTAAACAGTTGGTTGCTAAGAAAGGTGCCGATGCAGTACCATACGTGACCGTATTTAAGGTGTAAGCCTTCAATTTATGATTTGGCTCTGCCCGCCACAAAATTTGCTGTATTGACCGATGGTCTTCATTAACCAAAGTTTGTCGATACATCTTTTCGATGTCGGCACTAACGACTATCTTATGTTGCCTAAATCGAAGTAAAATAGACAGCAAATCATCTTGTACAGTTGGGCCCACCATTTGAATAGAATTAAATGATTTACCTGAAGATGTAACGGCCGAACCATCAAACACTACTCGCAATTTAGTAGTAGAGCTTGAGTCTTTCAAAACACCATGATGTGGTAAAAAATGAGAAGGCGTAGTTGTATTTATTAAACAATCACTTTCAGACATATGGTTTAATTGTATATATTCATTCATGAAATTTACGTAAAGATTTTTTAAATGAGAATCTTTGGCTAAACGTCGTTCAAGTGAAAGAAATCGGCGCTTAGCAATCTCATAAGAGTCACCTAAAACATGAGGTGATTCTTTAAAGGGAATATTTACCACAAACCGACCATCAGTGTTGCGATAAGTGGTATCTCTGAAAAGTTGTTCACATAATCGTTGTTCAGAAGTAATTTTATATTTAGGTTCTACTGAGTCTATTTCCCAAAATCGTGATAACTCTGACTGCAAATTATCAACATGCATGCACACCTGAGGTGAGTAATGTGGTTGAATTAATGCACCTGAAATGAGCCAACCTAACTTTGACTCAAATAAAGAAGGCTTGTTTTTACCTAATGCGACTCGATTCGCGCCTATGATACTCCAGAATACCTCCGCTCCGACTAAGATGTCGATAGAAGACGGAATGTAGTAGTCAGGGTCGGCAAGATGAATAGTCGAAGGTATGTTTATGTTACTCGTATTAACCAATGTGTTCGGTACGCATGACGATACCTTTGGCAAAATAAGACAGTCAATATCAATTTGATAATCGCTATTGATTGATTTTAAAGTAATTGAGCAGCCTTGTGTACAATTTGAGGATTGATAATTAATACCCATTACCTTAGACTTGGTATTGTAGGTAGAAATCTGAAGCTTACGTACTAAATCATTGGAGACGAAGTTCGCTGTGCTCCCGTTGTCTAGTAAGACTCGTGCAGTGTGACAGCAGCCCTTTGAGTCTGCCACTTGTACAAGCGCTGTGGATAGTAATATAACACGCGATGAAGCAGAGTGATTAGCTGACAAGGCAATGTTCTGATTGTTAGAAAGGTCGCTGTCGTTATCACTGTGAAGTAGGGTATTGTGTTTAATGCTACAGTATTTACAATGTCCTAACTTACATGTACTAGCATCATGGCCTGGTCGAAGACAGTTAAGACAGACCTTGAAGGTTTGTGCTTTTTTTATTCGAACTTGCACTGGAAGCGACCTGAACATCTCACATGTAAATATATAGTGATCCTGCTTACACATGGGACAAGATAAATATTTATGTTTATTATTTTGATTATGAACTAAAAAACTTTTATTTGATGTATGATTATTATTAAAACCTTTATTTTGAATTTTAACAGACATTGATTCTTCAATTGTTTCTAATAAATCTGATCTATTACTGAGAAATGTATTTAATATAAGTAATGTTGGAGGTTCCGCCAGAGTATTTTTATGCTCTTCCCACTGACGATTTGTCACCTGATCTAATTTAGTAGCGATTATATGGATAATAAGTGTATCCCAATACTCAACTGGTTGCCCAAGTGTAAATAAGGCTCTTAGATTTTTATTTGTTGTATCAACAATATGACGTAAAGACTTACTTGATTCTTTTGTGACTGAGTTCATGTTAAACAGAGCTTGAACATGATTATTAACAAGCAATCTTTTGTTATCATATCTCTCACAAAGTAACTTCCATGCAGCATCGTAGTTCTCCGAACTAAAATCTAGATTATCTACTACAAGAGAAGCACCACCTTTTAAAGAAGCACGTAGGTAATGTAATTTATTTATTTTATTAATGCTGTCGTTACTATGAATTATAGATATGAATGTATCCCTAAACTCTAGCCAATCATGATAGCTGCCGGAGAAAGTGGGCAAATCAATTTTAGGTAAACGTACACTGTTATGTTTATGTGTGTGATTAGAACATGAATCCACCTGAGATGACGAGTCTCCTGTTTGAATGCCGCGTGAGCTGGCGATCAGCTGACGTGCAGTTGCTACCAAACCGTAATACTGCTTTTCAAACTCTTCACGCTCCGCATATTGCTCGCTGGGATCGTCCGAGACTGTTTCCAAGTCACACTGTAACGTATCATATTTATCGTATAAGTTTTCGAATATACTGAGTCGGTATTCAACCTCAACTAATTGAGTATCACTTAATTTTTCACATGATCGAATTACGTGTACATATGATGCAAATTGTGTAAGCTTCGCTTTGATTGACGCTCGTTTTTTGATTAAGCTTTTAGCGTCTGTCATGGTGAAAGCAATAGGTATAAAATATTAAAAAGAAAACAAAAAAGGTAAGAAAAAGGCACTTGTAATGTTATACGCCTCGTAATAAAGTAAAAATAAACTAAGACCGATGTAATTGCGGTAACAACTTTGGCAGGCGTTAATTTGAAAAAGCGTAGTGCAATATTCTAAACCCGATTTATCAAATTCAAAGTTAGAATTACACACATATAACTTAAATTATCAAGAAAATAGATAACGAAGTAGTAATTTTACTAAATACTACTATACTATTACTAAATTTAAGTCAAAAAGATAATGAAGTAATGGATTGGATGAACACTATGACGTAATAATGACTTGCAAAATCGAAAACTCAGTGAAATGTAATTGAATAAAATCTAATAGGTATGTTTCAATATTTCAATGATTATTAAAGAAATGCAATTAATTAGGCTAATGAAATGATTTAGTCTTAAGGAATGATTATGATGAAATGGTTAGGATATGAAATAAAGGAATTGGAATGATCTCACAGTTTTAGTTGCAAACCACTGATGTTTGTGACGTTGAGGTTTTGATTCTCAAGGCACGACGACAATTGTGGTTTTTTCGATGCTGGAGATTTCCTGTCCCGCAGTTCTGACGACTTCAAATATTGTACAGCTCCTTTGTACTTTTTTATTATTTCTTCGAGGGTGGAAGGACCAAATGTTGCGTCGTGGATTAGGTGGCTGGTTCGTCGAAGAAGATGTTAAAACTCCAGTGGACTGTATAAACTTATATTCAGTATAAGTACAAATAACAAAACAATATAACGAAGTCGCGTCTACAGGATAATATGAATGCGCGAGCGCGAGCAGTAGTGCCGGTAGTTCGTTCGTCACATTTCGGTGTCGATGACCCCGCGCGTCGCCTCCGTCGCCCCGTAGCCCGTCTCGCCGATGCAATAGTTGAGCGCGTGACTCAACAGGAAGCGAGAGAAGTATGATAGATTTTGTGATAGTGGATGAAAGGCTAAGAGCAAAGGTTGTTGACACCAGAGTCTACAGGGGCATTAACGTTGGCACAGATCACTTCCTCGTGATATCACGATTGAGGGGACTGTGCAAGCGTTGGCGTCACAGGGCCAAAGTGTCAACAACTGAATTTGCGAGAATAAAAGTGGAGAAATTGGAAGAGGATGAAAATATTAGAGATGAATATATGAAGAAATTGGACGACAGGCTAAGTTGCGTGGAGATGAAGGATGAATTGGAAATAGAAGAAGTATGGGATGTGCTCAAATCGTCAATGGTTGAATGTGCGACGGAAGTATGTGGATTGAGTAAAAGAACAAATAGACCACCAACAAGTTGGTGGGATAAAGATGTGAAAGAGGCAGTTGGAGATAAGAAGAAAGCTTGGTTAGATTTACTAGCGATTAAAGCTAGTGCATGTGTAAGAGTAAACGGGGAAAACACTGACTGGTTCGGAATCTCTAGGGGTGTCCGACAGGGATGTGTAGCTTCTCCGTGGCTCTTCAATTTGTTCATGGATGACTGTTTGACAGAGTTGCGTGAAAGTGATTATGGACTAAGGATGGGTGGATTCATCATTAAATGCCTCTTGTATGCTGACGATCAAGTGCTACTTGCATCATCGGCAGAAGAGTTGCAAGAGATGATGAATATTGCATGTGAGTCTTTTGTAAGAAAGGGAATGAGGGTGAATGTGGATAAGACCAAAACGATGGTTTTTGAGAGACAGGAAGATGTGACAGAATGCGTGATTGCGATTGATGGTAAGGATGTGGAACAGGTGAAGGAGTTTGTATATCTGGGAAGTTTGTTTACAAGGGATGGGAAATGTGATGAAGACATTGAAAGAAGAGTGAAAAAGGGTAATGCGGTAAATGGAGCAATGAATAGCCTAATGATCAGTCAAACGGTGTCTGAAAAGGCCCGAATGGCTGTGCATGATGCTGTTCTTGTTCCTACGCTTATGTATGGAAGCGAATGTTGGGTGTGGCAGAAGAAGCATGAGAGCAGAGTGAATGCAGTAGAGATGAGGTCCCTCAGAAAAATTTGTAATGTTAGATTATGTGACCGAGTGAGAAATAGTGTTATTCGTGAAAAGTGTGGTGTGAAAGATGATATTGTAAGAAAGATAGAAAAAGGAATGTTGAGATGGTTTGGGCACATAGAGAGGATGGATGATAGAAAATTGGTAAAAGGGATCTATAGAGCTAGTGTGGATGGTAATGTTAGTAGAGGACGACCACGGAGAACACACTTGGACCAAATTGAGAGTGTGCTCAAAAAGGCTGGCGTCCGAAGTATGAAGAATAAAAGAGCATGTATGAAAAGATTGATGGATGTAAACGAAGCTAGAGAGGTTTGTCAGGATCGTGCGAAGTGGCGATCAATAGTCTCTGCCTACCCCAATGGGAACTAATGGCGTGAGTATATGTATGTATGTATGTATGTAAAGCTAGTAAACGAATGGATGCGAGAGTAACAGATGATGTAGTGAAGAATAGTGAAGATGAATATAAGAGAGTTAAGAATGAGGTTAAGAAGAAAATAGAAAAGAAAAAGCGTGATCTGATAGAATGGTGTGAGAGGAAACTCTCTGATAATTTCCGGAATAACCAAAAGTTGTTCTGGAAATATATCCGGAAAGAAAAGGGAGTTTCCCAAAACACGAGAGTGAATGTTGTGAGAGATGAACAGGGTGAATTGGCGACGGATGAAAGTAGCATAAGACGAGTATGGAAGAACTATTTTGAGGGACTCTTTGAGAAAGAGGATTCACCTATTTCTTCGCCAATTGGCAGCAATGTTGACTGGAATGAGGCATTGGGTGACAGTAGTGACAGTGAGATTAGTATGGAAGAAGTAATGAAAGCATTGAAAAGTATGAAAGTAGGGAAAGCGGCAGGGTATGATAGGATAAGTATCGAAATGCTGAGGGCTGGTAAAGGGTTGGTGGCTTCCTGGCTGTACTTCCTTTTTCAAAAGTGTTGGTCGAGTGGTAAAGTACCACGAGATTGGTGCAGGGCAGTAATTGTGCCCTTATATAAAGGAAAAGGGTCACACCAGGAAGCTAAAAACTACCGCGGAATCAGCCTACTCAGTGTTGTCGGTAAATTGTATGCAAAGGTATTGATTGAAAGAGTGATGAATGAAACAGATGACAAAATTTGGGATGTGCAAGCAGGATCTAGAAAGGGAATGGGATGTATGGATCAAATCTTCTCTTTAAGGAGCATCACTGAAAAGTTCTTAGCCAAGAATCGAAAGGTGTATTGCTCCTTCATAGATTTAGAGAAGGCGTATGATAGGGTGGTAAGGAAGTATTTGTGGAAGGTGTTATCCAAGTTCGGCTTGGGGAGCCAACTTATACGTGCACTGGTATCACTCTATGAGGATTCTAGTGCATGTGTAAGAATAAACGGGGAAAACACAGACTGGTTCGGTATCTCTAGGGGTGTCCGACAGGGATGTGTAGCTTCTCCGTGGCTCTTCAACTTGTTCATGGATGACTGTCTGATAGAGTTGCGTGAAAGTGATTATGGACTGAGAATGGGTGGATTCGTCATCAAATGCCTCTTATATGCTGATGATCAAGTGTTACTTGCATCGTCGGTTGAGGAGTTGCAAGAGATGATGAATATCGCATGTGCGTCGTTTGAAAGAAAAGGAATGAGAGTAAATGTGGATAAAACCAAAACCATGGTTTTCGAGAGAGAGGAGAATATGACTGAATGCGTGATTGAGATCAATGGTAAGAAAGTGGAACAAGTGAAAGAGTTCGTATATCTGGGAAGTTTGTTTACTAGGGATGGAAAGTGTGATGAAGACATTGAAAGAAGAGTAAAAAAGGGTAATGCGGTAAATGGAGCACTGGATAGTCTCATGTCTAGTCAATCGTAGTCCGAAAAGGCCCGAATGGCTGTGCATGATGCTGTCCTCGTTCCTACGCTTATGTATGGCAGTGAATGTTGGGTGTGGCAGAAGAAGCATGAAAGCAGAGTAAATGCAGTAGAAATGAGATCCCTCAGAAAAGTTTGTAATGTAAGGTTATGTGATCGTGTGGTGTAAAAGATGATATTGTAAGAAAGATAGAAAAAGGAATGTTGAAATGGTTTGGGCACATAGAGAGGATGGATGACAGTAAAGTGGTGAAAGAGATATATAGAGCCAATGTGGAAGGTAATGTTAGTAGAGGACGACCTCGGAGGACACATTTAGATCAAATAGAAAATGTGCTCAAAAAGGCAGGTGTCCGAAGTACGAAGAATAAAAGAGCATGTATGAAAAGATTGATGGATGTGAATGAAGCTAGAGAGGTTTGCCAGGATCGTACAAAGTGGCGATCGATAGTCTCTGCCTACCCCAATGGGAACTAACGGCGTGAGAATATGTATTCGTGAAAGGTGTGGTGTAAAAGATGATATTGTAAGAAAGATAGAAAAAGGAATGTTGAAATGGTTTGGGCACATAGAGAGGATGGATGACAGTAAAGTGGTGAGAGAAAAATAGAGCCAATGTGGAAGGTAATGTTAGTAGAGGACGACCTCGGAGGACACATTTAGATCAAATAGAAAATGTGCTCAAAAAGGCAGGTGTCCGAAGTACGAAGAATAAAAGAGCATGTATGAAAAGATTGATGGATGTGAATGAAGCTAGAGAGGTTTGCCAGGATCGTACAAAGTGGCGATCGATAGTCTCTGCCTACCCCAATGGGAACTAACGGCGTGAGAATATGTATGTATGTATGTATGTATTAAAAGCAAATATGTCCAAATATAATATATATAATTTCAATCAATATTTTTTTGTAGAGAACATTTGCTTTAAAGCATTATGTACATCTTCTTGATTTTCATTATATATATCTTTAAAAAGAAATAATTTGAAAAGGGAGTTTTAAAGAATTGTTTTCGATGATAAAAGATTTTAATAAAACAAATTAACTTCTGTTGATAGAGCTTCTGAAAAATTATAAGGATGATTATGAACTAATCTTTAAAACGGATCCTAATTACAAAAAAACACGACAATGACCCAAAAGTATGTACATAACATTTATTTAAATAAATAATAAAAACATAAAACAATAGCTCATAGAATAGAGTTAGATACCAAAACCATCTTTAATATTTGCTTTTATGTCCTCAATTCTAATCAACAAACAGTTGCTGTGTTGTGTCGGCTTAGAATAGCACTACCCTATTTCTTCCCATGGGTGATCGTTAGAGGCGACTAATAGTATTGGGGCTATTCAAGTGACTTTTGGGCGATCTGGTTGGAGAACCATCAACAAAAACATTTATTTTTCAATATTTTCTTACTTAACTTCCGAAATTGGCTGAATAATTTTCTGATTCTGAAGCTCTGGCTACCCTTTTAAAGGAATTTACAGCCATGAGTATATTTATATCCCACCAAAAACATTCTGTAAATAACTAGCCAAGTCTCGATAGAGCTACTTATAGGTCCTTACTGCGAGTTTACGTAACTTGGCCGTTGACTTGTAATAAGTACGTAAAATTAAAAATAATAATCAATAAATCGCAGTAAGGAACCTTAGACTTGGCTCCGCTTATTTTAGAGATTTCATTAAGTACTCTTTAGAGATAAACAAGCAGCTCTATCGAGACTTGGCTAGTTTTTTTACAAAATGTTTTTGGTGGGATTTCACTTCTTTTTGACAGGACGTGATATTATCTTGTGAAATTAAATAAAAATAAACTCGACGACTTCTGAAATCTTTTAAATATGTAAATAAATACGCTAGCGGGATTTAAAATACAGCCATTTAAAATACAGCCAACACCATCTAGTGATGAATACTGGTACTAATGCTAATTAACGTGAGCGAAGCCGAAGCTGACTGCTAGTACATAAATAATAATAATTAGAACTAAATGTTTTCATTTATTCAGTAGAATACAATTAATCGACTACTATTTCTCGTAAGTACGCTTATTATAGTTTGGCAGTACTCTTAAGTTTTCTCATCAGCGTCACCAGATAGTCCAGATCTTCCATAAACCTTGTTCTGATGGTATTTTCTTTATGCCGGCGTTTAAATCTACCTCTATACAAAATTTCAGCTCTCTTGGTCTAAGGAAAGTACTAGTTCTATTTTGATTATCAGTGAGTCAGTCAGTCAGAGTCTTAATTCATCTACCATCTTGAAATTTTGGATTTCAAGAGTGTGATTACGAATTATTAGGTGACAAAGGTCCAGAGGTTCTCTAACGGGGCCCTGAAAATGCGGCGAAATGGTTCCAGAAAAGGATGGTACGGCAGCGTTTGCTTTGCACTCGACTTGATAGATAGGTACAAACAGTAAAACTCTGGAAATAAAACACGTCGCATTCCTTTAAATGAGAAGCGTACATAGACTCGTCATCCATAGATCATCGTTCCAAATTTTCTCTGGCTGTCCGGATATTGTAAGTACTGTAATTTAGACTTAGAAAGATAAGTTTAACTAATTTTCTTGCTTACTATACACCTACGTTCCTTGTTGGTGTAAGCAGAGGCAATTTTGCTCAATCCTGTCAAGTCTCCTATTTCATTCCTTACGTTCCATATGCTTCTCATACATGCTCTTTTATTCTTCTCAAAATTGACCTCCTGCGTTTATAAGAATGTTTTCATTCCGTTATATACCATTTTCACCACTTTACTTCTTCATCTGACTGATTTTCAGATTAAAAAGTATTTCTGGTTATCCCCATTGGTCCTATAATTATGACACAAGCAAGCACGGAGTGGAGCTTTAAAAATAGGTCTTTAATTCAATTCGTGTATTGTACATACATACATACATATACTCACGGCCATCAATCCCAAAAAGGGGTAGCCAGAGATCGAGAACTAGAAACTTCTCAGCAACATCTGGAAGTTTATAGGGGACAAGATGGTAGCAAAAAGTATTCTTTTTGGTGGGTCTCCAACCGCATGGCCCAAAAACCACTAAAAAGGCCCATACCCTTAGTAGCCTCTTACAACACCCGTGGGAGGAACGGCGTAGTGACATTCTAAGCCAGCATTACACGGCATTTCGTGAATTGTAACTATTAAATAGCTCCCATCTGTAAATATGTTATCAAATCTTGTATGCACCATTGCGGTATTCATAATCGATATTTGTATTTGAAAACGTTATTATACGCACCATAACGCGAATACGAGTAAATATCGTATCAGGTCGGTTCACGATCGATTTAACATGAATCACGATTGGCGGTTGAGCGTGTACACATTATATTGAAGCTAATTGGGTGATGCTGTCGATGACCCATCATGATCATATTGGAAGTCAAAATCTCAAAGAGCAATATGGTACTTCATGTATATATCATCATGAGGTTAAAATGGAATAAATTATTCCGAACATCATCCACTCAAGGTAGTCAGCGTCATGATGAGAAATAACTGGGTAGTGTCGGCTTAGAATAGTACTACCCAATTTCTTATTCCGAAGCTCTGCCTACCCCTTCTAGGGATTTATGGCCGTGCGTATATGATAATAAATATGAATCATAATAGAAACTTGTAATTTTTTACATAATTTTACTCTCCGCTGTTATGCCAAAAAACAAACTCAAAGATAGCCAATGAGCCAGATTTGCCCTTGAAGAGTTTCGTAGTAACAAGTAAATTAAATTACCTTTCTTCAAAAAGATAAGCCTTTAACAACAACCGCGCAAACTTAAAAGACGTCGAAAAAACTTGATTATGTAAAATAACGTTACATAAAATTCGCTACGTATTAGTCGAAAGGGGAGGGTAATTGCTCGAAGGAGCTGCACAAGACAGCCACCCTACAGTTATTAATGACAGCCTACCCGCTCCTATTTACAAGTCATTAACCGACTACCCAAAGACTTGTTTACAATATTATTGAAGTATGAATTTTAAATTTGGCATTATAACGCGCTTGGTGACAGAATCAGAAAGATTTGAATGACAGATATTGATGCTGATGGCTACACTTTTCGGAACATTATGTAATAGTTTTAATACAGTCTACTATATCATCTCTTATTGCGCCTGGATAAAAATAGTTCTACATACTATAAGAATGGTATTTAAATGAAACAAATAGTGCAATGATTTCCTCTTCGTAAGAGAGGCAAGTCGTTTCAGCATTTCAAAGTCACAAATCTAAAGCTTCTCCGGAAAGCAACGCAAACTGCAAAATAATGACTTTCCGTATACCTTGCTGACGTTTACTTGTTACATACACATACTCACGCCGTTAGTTCCCATTGGGGTAGGCAGAGACTATCGCCACTTTGTACGATCCTGGCAAACCTCTATAGCTTCGTTTACATCCATCAATCTTCTCATACATGCTCTTTTATTATTCGTACTTCGGAGACCTGCCATTTTGAGCACAGTCTCTATTTGGTCCAAAGGAGTCCTCCGAGGTCGCTTACTTGTTATTGTCGTGTATTCAGTTTTCAGTTTATTTTCACCCATAAATTTGATGGGGATTATATAGCTTTACTTCTGAGGTCTTGGTTTCATCATTGTAAATAAATTAATATATGACGCAAACAAATTTAGACCCAAAATATGAACGACTTAATGCTTGTGGTACAAATACATACTGCTTAAACTAATTCAACTATATATACTTAATATTTATCTATATAGATCCATAATATAAACAAATATAATCAACGTTATTTCTACCATTTTGTCCCCTATTAACTTCTAAATGTGGCTGAGGACTTTCTAGCTCTGAAGGTCCGGCCACCCCTTTTCGAGATTTATGGCCGTTAATATATGTATGCATAATTAACATCCAAGGCAAAGAAACATAATTAATGTTCATCACACTATTGTGCCCTCAGTAGGTTTTGAACTGGCGACCACCTGTCCCAGAAGCCCGTCACCGAACCAAAGTCACCGTTTGGTAGCGTTTTTTATTTTATTTTAAATCTAGGATATACATAATTCCAGTTCTAGAATAATTAATGTTTAATAGATTTAATAATTTCTAATATTTGTTTTCTACATATTCTCAACACATTTAGCTACCGAAAACGAAAGAATTAAATATGTATTATGAACCGAACAAATGGCAGTACACGAATTTCAGTAAGTAGCATCATAACAGTGGAGCAGAACAAATGTTGGCCACATCAAATGAAACGATTTTTCTCTTGTTAATGTAAAATAAGCTCAACACTTTGTTTGCATTTCTAAAAGATCATCAGTCCTATTGTTGTTGGATTATTTCTGATATTAAACCAATTGTACCGCTTCTTCGTTAGAGCTACTTTGACAAAAATAACGTTGAAATTTGTTCTGTAGATCTGAGTCTTAAACTAAAACGTTCAAGCCGCGTATTCGATGATACTAATACTTCTGAACATCACGTCACATTGTCGCCTAGTTTTCACAGTACCCACGTTTTGCTCGAACAGTGTACTCACGTGATGCCCCCTGGCCTATCGCCGTTTTGTACGAATACACTGTCACATGACTTAGTACATCTTAGCCGTGTGGGTTTCCTCATGACGTTTTCCCTTACTGTTAACAACCATGATAAATTAACCACACATTTGACTGGAAAAGACAAATTGGTGTAGGCGAAACCTGGGATTTGAAGCCAAGCCTATCTGCACGATAAGCGGTGTTTTCCCATTGAGCTATCACGGTTGGTTGGCTGCAGACATTGTTACATGTATTTTTAATGATGATTGAAATTGACGCTGAGCAATATCACCAACATATAATTTACATTTCTTAGTTTTGCTTCGTCATATAACAGAGAGTTTGTATGAAACGGTAATAGGCCGGCAATACCTTTCAAGATCATAGATACTCTGGAAAACAGGAAAGAAATAAAATGTTAAAAAGATATACGTCTGCCACTTCATCAGGGATATATAAAACAAATCGTATGTCATTTACCTCATAAGGAGCTCTACCTTTATTTGAATTTTCCTGTTATTGATTAGTATATACCTCTTCATATCACTCCACAATAAAAATAACAAATTAAAGCAATACTTTGCATGCATGAAAATATATTTTGAAATCAAAATTTGAAATTCATTACTTAATGTTAACAAATGTGGTAAAGAGAAACGACATTTCACCACTACATACAAACATACATACACACACACGGCTATATATCTCAAGAAGGGGTAGCCAGAGCTAAGGAATTAAAAATTCCTCAGCCACTTTTGGAAAGTTGAGTGGGGAAAAGATGGTAAAATAAAGGTTGTTGGTGATGGGTCTCCAACCGCATCGCCCAAAAATCCCTTAAAAGCCCTAATACCGTTAGTCGCCTCTTACGTACACCTATCGGTAGAAACGGGGTAGTGCTATTCTAAGCCGACACTACACGCCAAAAATAAACCAATAAATACAAAATAAACCAATTATTTGCATTTAAATCGGTGTGATAAGAAATTATCTGCTTGAAATAATCAAATGTTCTATACATATATGTTGTGCACCCTAATACATCCCTTGGGCCTACTTTGTTTTGCCTAAATGTTTCTGTAACGCTTACTCGTAATTTAGTTTGACAATATATTTGAAACGTTTCAGAGTATTATTTGCTCATGCAAATACTCGTTGCTTTTACCTAGGCAACCGTGATAGCCCAGTGGGTAGAACACTCGGTTATCGTGCAAACGACTAGTGTTCAAATCCTGGGTCGGGCCTACACCAATTTGTCTTTTCTAAAGACATATGTGTGGTTAATTTATCATGGTTGTTAACGGTGAGGGAAAACATCGTGAGGAAACCCACATGGCTGAGTTGTACTTAGTCATGTGACAGTGTATTCGTACAAAACGGCGATCGGCCTGCCCCCTATCACGTGGGTACACTGTCCATGCAAAACGTGGGTACTCTGAACACCAGGAGACAAAGTCACGTGATGTTCAGAAGTATTAGTACCTCTGCCAACCCCTTCGGGGATATTCGGCGTGAACGTTTATGTTTATGTTATGTTTTATTATGTTTTACCTAGAAAAGGTAGGCTTCAACGATACGTCTCGGTCTTTTGTGGTAAAGGAGGAAATATTAGAAAAGTTTTAAAATTAGGAGCCTAATTTATATTATAAGACCAAGTTTAAAGTTGGAATATTTCAGTGAAAACTTACAAGGTTTTATATTTCAAATAGTTCTAGCTTAATAAATAATTCACTTCATAATAGTAATAAAACTCTATTTCAAGTTGAAGAGAAAGATAACATAACATAACATAACATAAACGTTCACGCCGTTTATCCCCGAAGGGGTTGGCAGAGGTACCAATACTCCTGAACTCACATGGCAAGCGCCATTTAGTTTCCAGAGAAGGTACCCACGTTTTGCTTAGACAGTGTACTCACGTGATAGGGGGCAGGTCTATCGCCGTTTTGTACGAATACACTGTCACATGACTAAGTACAACTCAGCCATGTGGGTTTCCTCACGATGTTTTCCCTCACCGTTAGCAACCATGATAAATTAACCACACATATGACTTTAGAAAAGACAAATTGGTGTAGGCCCGTCCCAGGATTGGAACTCACGCCCTTCTGTTTTTCGGGCGGGTGTTCTACCCACTGGACTATCATGTCGCTGAAGAAAGATATAAATTCATATATAAATGACATGGTAGTTCTGCTAACGATTTTGGTTCTGGACACATTGTTACTACACACATCTTTGTTGTAGCTGCCTCGTTGATATTCCCATAATATAAGCTATTTTAGATAAAAATTCAATGCAATACAGTAATAACTGTCTTGGTTCCATTTCCAAAACGGAGTGGGGTTATGGCGATCTGCTACTCCTTAGGGTGTGGTATAAGCGACCGGCAACTCGCTGCCTAAGGTCTTCTTTCTTCTTTTCACCGTGAAATTTCATTAATTTGACAACTTTTATATTGACATACATATACTCACGGCTATAAATGGTGGCTAGAGTTTTAGAATTATAAATTTAACATAACATAACATAAACGTTCACGCCGTTTATCCCCGAAGGGGTTGGCAGAGGTACCAATACTCCTGAACTCACATGGCAAGCGCCATCTAGTTTCCAGAGAAGGTACCCACGTTTTGCTTGGAGACAGTGTACTCACGTGATAGAGGGCAGGCCTATCGCCGTTTTGTACGAATACACTGTCACATGACTAAGTACAACTCAGCCATGTGGGTATCCTCACGATGTTTTCCCTCACCGATAGCAACCATGATAAATTAACCACACATATGACTTTAGAAAAGACAAATTGGTGTAGGCCCGTCCCAGGATTGGAACTCACGCCCTTCTGTTTTTCGGGCGGGTGTTCTACCCACTGGACTATCATGTCGCTAATTATAAATTTCTCGGCAGCTTTTGGAAGTTCAGTGGGGAAAACATAATTATATAAAAGTTTTGGTTATTATGGGCCTCCAATCGCATCGCCAAAAAACTACTTAATAATTCCGAATACTCTATGTCATCTTCTAGTAACACCCACGGGAATAAATGGGGTATTGATGTTCTAAGCCGAGAGTACGCAGTTTCCATTATATTACATTACACAATACCAGGAAAAAGAGATGAGAAGAATAAAAGAGCATGTATGAGAAGAATAATGAATGTGAGGGAAGCAAGGGAGATTGGTCAAGATCGTGCTAAGTGGCGATCGATAGTCTCTGCCTACCCCAATGGGAATAATGGGCGTGAGTATGTACGTAAGTAAAATGACGTTTTAATAGGAAGTCCTTTCACGTGTCAAATATAAAGGAAAATGTATTTGCATCATAAATCAATTTCTTATTGCTATTCTAGTGATATTGGTGGCGCTTTTGATCTTGATATCCTTACGGAGGTGTATCCTTTACTTCATTTCAAGGAAACGGTATAGCTTGCTGAAGTGCAAATTCTGTTCGGAGTTTGTGTTTAAACTGGAAGTTTAAGTTGTTGCAACTACGAATCAATTGTGTAGAAAATGTATCAACAACTAAAGAAAATCAGGTTCTACTAAGTTGTTAAACACTGAGATAGAAATAACGATATGATAATTGCTTTTTCCATGTATAAATCAGTGTTTGTTGAAGAAGTATTAGATATCATATTATATATTATAAGAAAGATGACATGTATACTCACGGCTATATATCCCTAAACGGGTAGCCAGAGCTTTGGAATGAGAAATCTCTCAGCCGCTTTTGAAAGTTGAGTGGGTAAAAGATGGTAATAATAAATAATTGTTGGTGACGGGTTTCCAACCACACCCTACACCCTTAGTCTCCTCCTACGATCTCCCAGCTGTAGAAATGGGGTAATTTATTCTAAGCCGTAACTACACAGCAACTTTTGAGTTTGTCGATTAATGTATTATTCTTTCTTTTTAAAGAAGATAAACTTTGGTCAGTACTGAATATTCAAATTTCAGGGCTATATCAATTCTTTCTTTACCATAAGTTAGTCACATTTGTTTAAACTTTCAGTAAGATCTTAAAACATAAAGTTGGAGAGTCATCACAATTTTCATATTGTAAAGCTAAAGTATAATTTATTAATGAATCATGTAGTAATTCTGTTGTGTCCTCACAACAATGTTTTCCTCACTAATACATCGAAAGCTAATTGTATCGAACCCAACGTTCCGGAAAACTGACAAGACGTGAAATAATGTAGAGTTGGAAATAAGAAAATGCACAGTATTTCAGTTCTTAGAAAGTATGATATTCGTTTGGTAAAGTTAATTTGTACTTAAATTCGTACATTTACTCACGCCATTAATTTCCAGTAAGCAGAGATTATCGATCGCCTAGTTAATTCTTTAAGTTTACATTTTAACATAGAATAGAAGAGAAAACTCTTTGATGCACATCAAAAAAAGGAGAAACATTGTCAAATAAACAGAATTAAATAACAAAAGTACAATTGGCGGTCTTACCACTAAAGGCGATCTCTTTCAAACAACCTTTGAATGCTGCGGTCAATTAATTATAGTCATGTGAGATAGATGTCCAACAGCTTAATAGCAAGCCACATTTGGAAGTCTTGTGGAGAAAAAGATTGTAAAACAAATTTTTTTGGTGATAGGCCTCCAACCGTATCGCCCAAATATCACTAAAAAAGCCCCGATACCCTTAATCGCCTCTTGCCATCACCCATGGGAAGAAATGGGGTAGCGCTATTCTAAGCCAACACTACGGAGGATGTTTATCTAGCAATACCTATCGGGGCATTTATATATTTTTTAAAAGCTTTTATTTAACTTGCAATGTATGTATATTTGTGTGTACGGGTGAAATCTTTGAACTCAATTTTGAAGTAGATATATTCAACCGTTTGTGCTGAAATTTTGTGGACGCATTTTGTTAGGATGACAATATATGATAAGACATGTGACGTCATTCTAAATTCAATATGGCGGATCATACAAGATGTTAGAACAGTTATATTTAATCCACTTATGCAATATGGGTATCAAATGAAAGGGCTTGTTAAGAGTGACTAGAAAAAGAATATGACGTCATTCTGAATCCAATATGGCGGACCATGCAGGAGTGCGGAATAGTTACCTTTAGTCTACTTCTACAATATGGGTATCAAATGAAAGGGCTTGTTAAGAGTGACAAGAAAAAGAATATGACGTCATTCTGAATCCAATATGGCGGACCATGCAGGATGGCGGAATAGTTACCTTTAGTCTACTTCTACAATATGGGTATCAAATGAGAGGGCATTTTGAGAGTAATAATAACTTGATAACTAAAAAGTAAAAAATAAAAAAATATAAGTAAAAAAACTTTTTAAGAAAAAGCTTTTATTTAAACGCTTTAAAAAGAAGAAAATAAAATATTCGTTTTGGACTATACTAACAACTCCTCATTATACACAATTTATATATAATAATAAAAGCTTGTCCCTCGATTTACCCCAAATTATTATGATATAAAGGAATGTTGATAGGTATGTAAACCTCGCCACAAGCTTTTATTATTATATATAAATTGTGTATAATGAGGAGTTGTTAGTATAATCCAAAAGGAATATTTTATTTTCTTCTTTTTAGAGCGTTTAAATAAAAGCTTTTTCTTAAAAAGTTTTTTTACTTATAATTTTTACATTAAGTTTTGATTGGTAGCGAATATTTTGTCCACTCGCTGTTGGCTTAATACAACTCAAAATAAGGAAAACAAGACATTAATTGGATAATATCGGCCATTTTCTTGGAAACATTGGTTGTAAGTCGCCTCAAAAGTATGTAATATCATTAATGAAGACAGCATTTTTTTTTATTTGGTTTATTTTCTAGTTTTCGTAACTGGCTTAAATTTTTATAGTAATTTAATAGTATTTTACCTCTGGTTTTAGAAATGACAATAAGGCGATAGTTGATAGTGGCATGTATAAGTAACAGATCAAGTAAACCCCCCTAGAAAAGTACCATAATGACTGGTGGTAAAGATAACTAATTAGATATATAATAATCTATACTATATACTATAATAAGACTGTACCGAGGTCAAAACTGTAAATTGAAGAAAAAATATATATAAACCGGTGGAATATATTTAATTTTCGATACTGAAGCCAAATTTACGCTTTTGAAAAAATTGTCTGTCTGTCTGTCTGTATGTCCGTTCATCACGTTAATTCTACCAGACGGATCTTGATCAAATTTGGTATGAATGTAGCTTATATACTTGGCCAACATAAAGGATATCATTTATCCGGGATTTCACAAGGCTTCCCACAGGAGCATAAAAAAAACATAACTTCTGTATGGCTCCCCATATTTACGCGGTTCATTTTCTCATCGAACGACTTTATCAGACTCTTTATTAATAGTCTTTTTGGAAAAATAAGGGTTTCATCCATACTCATCATTTCATAAATTGACATTTATTTCATCCAAATAAATGTCAATTTCATTGTTCGTCAATAGTATGACTACTAGATATATAGCTTAGCAAAAATTTAAAGACAACACTAACGTCTTCGTGGTGTAGCGGTATACTGTTTCGTTAATACTAATCGAAAGGAAGACCCAGATATCGATTCTCGGGCATCACAACCTTTTTGCGTTTTTTTTTGCTTTTGTGTTAGCTTAGAATAATAAGAAGCACTATTCCTTCTTTTTCACATTCAACTATGCGAATATGTATGAATAAAGATAATTAAAAGTATATTGTATGAATAATTTTACTTATTCATTTGGTAGGTCTGAGAATATTTTTATAACTTTAATTTTTTTAACTATTTTTAAACTAATATTCACATATAACGAGTATATGTGCGCTATACTTACGCATAAATTAATATTCTATTCTAAGCCTCAGAATGCATTTTGTAAATAATAGCACATATCTCAATTTTAATTTAGTACCGCCATCTATGACTGATTGGCTGCAATCTCTCACACATCACCAACGGTCAGTGTAGGGGGCAGCACCGGACCGACACCGCAGCGCGAAACTGCTATATATCCATACTTACTAAAGATATTCCCATTTTTTAACATAGAAACTTGGTACTAAATGGTTTGTTTCATGATTCGTATGAACAATTAAAAAGGTTTTTTGGAAATCACCCCCTATATAGTATACAGATTTTTGACATTTCTGTATCTAAAAATTTGAAACTTGATGCAATTGACTGATATAACCACTACATTAAGGAATATATGAAATTCATCTATCAATCATTCATGAGTATATACTAACGGCTATAAATCCCAAAAAAGGGTAGCCACAGCTTCAGAGATAGTAATTCTTTATCCACCTTTGGAAGTTGAATGGGAAAAAGGTAGTCAAATGGGTCTCCAACTGCATCGCCCAATAAACACTTAAAAAACCTCAATGGTCTTTATATCTATTACAACGCCCGCGATGTAAATGTAAAAAAACAGAAGTTAAGATAATGTTTTGGTATTTTGGATGTAAACCGGATTCAAAAAATGTAGTCCACGCGGATGTAGTCGCGGGCAAAAAGCTAGTTTACTATACGCGTATAAATAACCACAAAAATAATTGAAAAATGTAAATGAAGTTCGAATCAAACTAATCAAATATAGTTTATTCAATAAACATACAATTAGACTTATAATCATACACAAAAAGAAAACTTATAAAATTACTTGACCATTATGAAAATGCTGAGACTGTACTAGTTCGAACCTGTATCACAGTCGTCAGTTCCTTCCAGAAGATGCTCAGAGGTTTGCTACGAACGTACAGTCGCAATTAGGTCGATATTTTCTGCCAACCCAATGAAAACTTGTCTCGTGAGTACATGTATATATGACATCCGTGAGAAGACTTTCTCTACTTAAACTCTATTCCGTGAAATATTTCGAGGTAGCCACTACACAATTTTCTGTTTGTTATAACAAAAGCTATCAAATGGCATATGACATATATCTATGAAAGAGGGGACCAAGGTTTGCGTCCTCGGTTAGTAAACTGATTTGTGGTTTTATTGAACTAACTCACGAGTGTCTGTTCATCTTTCATTCTTAGTTATTAAATGAATCTCTTAAACCGTATACAATTGTATTTAGATTTTATTATTCGTAGTAACCTGAGAAAATTAACAAGTGTAAGAAAATAAGATATTTAAATGTACACACACACACACTCATACTCACGGCTATAAATCCCTAAAAGGTGTAGCCAGAGCTAAGGAATTACAAATTCCTCAGCCACTTTTGGAAAGTTGAGTGGGGAAAAGATGGTCAAATAAAGTATGTTGGTGATGGGTCTCCTACCGCATCGCCCAAAAATCCCTTAAAAGCCCCAATACCGTTAGTCGCCTCTTACGTTCAACCACCGGAAGAAATGGGGTAGTGCTATTCTGATCCGACACTATACAGCATCTTAATATACGAGTACCAATTCATAATTAAATACAGCGGTTAAAAACAATTAAAAAATAAATTAACTGCAGTATAAAATATCGGCTTTTGAAAACCACATCTAAAGCTGAAATTAAATATAATTACGATTGTGAAATACATAACAACCAAGAAATAATAATACACGAAGTCTAAGCATACATACATATACTCACGGCTATAAATCCCTTGAAGGGGTAGCCAGAGCTAGGGAATTAGAAATTCCTAAGCCAGTTTTGGAAGTTGCATGGGGAAAAGATGGTGAAATAAAGGTTGTTGGTGATGGGTGTCCAACCGCATCGCCCAAAAATCCCTTAAAAGCCCCTATACCGTTAGTCGCCTCTTACGTACACCCACCGGAAGAAATGGGGTAGTGCTATTCTAAACCGACACTACACAGCATCTAAATGTACGTGTACAAATTCATAATTAAATACAGCGGTTAAAAACAATTAAAAAATAAATTAACTGCAGTATAAAATATCAGCTTTTGAAAGCCACATCTAAAGCTGAAATTAAATATAATTACGATTGTGAAATACATAACAACCAAGAAATAATAATACTCGAAGTCTAAGCATACATACATATACTCACGGCTATAAATCCCTTGAAGGGGTAGCCAGAGCTAGGGAATTAGAAATTCCTAAGCCGGTTTTGGAAGTTGCATGGGGAAAAGATGGTGAAATAAAGGTTGTTGGTGATGGGTGTCCAACCGCATCGCCCAAAAATCCCTTAAAAGCCCCTATACCGTTAGTCACCTCTTACGTACACCCACCGAAATGGGGCAGTGCTATTCTTAGCCGACTCTACACAGCTCTAAGTCGAAAGTCTAAGCAATACTTCAAAAACCTATTTATACATTTTCCGCGGCTCGTTTTATAACTATACCACAACTAGCCAAACTAGGCAAACGACCATAATTACCCCAACATCATCATAAAAACAATATTCTTTCAAAGCTGCTGTGCTACCAGATTTATACCAGTGATATTAGTTTGCAAAATGTTTACTAAGAGCTCCAATATAGACGCAATTTATGGGGAAACTTCGGGAAAACTTGGTCTGAAACTAAATACTGTTGTTGATGTAAATTATTTATTGTCTTATCCCTTTCTTCGTCGTGGACATAAATGAAACAAAACATTGTATTTTGCAGAAACTTTGTGAAAGCAATGCGATTCTTTACGTTTGCAACAGAAGGGAAAACATCGTGAGGAAACTCGTATGGGTAAGTTTTGAATTTAGTTCTATAACAATAAACCATCTAAAAGCTCAGAAGCTGTCATTGTGTTCATCTGCATATAAAATTCTTAACAATCAGCTCGCTAAGCTGTGTAGTATCGCTGTGCAGTGTCGGCTTACAATAGCACTACCCCGTTTCTTCCGGTGGGTGTACGTAAGAGGCGACTAACGGTATTGGGGCTTTTAAGGGATTTTTGGGCGATGCGGTTGGAGACCCATCACCAACAACCTTTATTTTACCATCTTTTCCCCACGCAACTTCCAAAAGTGGCTGAGGAATTTCTAATTCCTTAGCTCTGGCTACCCCTTCTAGGGATTTATAACCGTGAGTATATGTATGTATGTAATCAGCTCGCTAAGCTATAAGATATACTGCCCCTTTACTTTAAGTTCATCCGGTGGATGTCATACGAGATGAGTAGGACTATGAACATACTTTTTATATTTTAGAAGGATGATGTTTGGGAAACCCATTAAGCATGCTCTCTATTCTGCTATAAATGTTGATTTGGAAGCTCTGGCTTACCTTTTTTGGATCATAGTCGTGCTTGTAGGTTAAACATAACGAGAAAAAATATCTGCCCACCTATATTAAACACATATAATAAACATATCGATTTTAATGTTCTTCTAATATACATACATATACCCACGGCTATAAAATCTAGAAGGGGTAGCCAGAGCTTCAGAACTAGACAATTCTTTAGCCACTTTTGGAAGTTAATTTTTCTAGCATCTTAAAAGACCCAAAAGATACACCTAATTTCGGTTTTTTTGTTTGTAATTCTCCTTAACATTGCATCAACTTACTTGTAGGAGAAATATACAAGCGAAAAATAAACGCAATCGGCACACGAGCATTCGATTAAAATTTGAATAAAACCGTAAAGTTTGTGAAACCCCGGTTTGTATTCCAACATAATGGAATACCTCAATTCATAATTTAATGGGTTCTGAATAATTTATTGCTGTGTGATTTATTAGTCGAATTGAAAACAAACTTTTACTGAACTTTTGTAGATCAAACGGGTTCATTATTCCAAAATAGTTTCAAAGGGAAATAATTTGCGAGAATTTGGTATCATTTTGTGTAATATCGCTTAAAAAACCCTAACCCTTCACTTCTATGATTGTTGGGAAAACATCAAAATACAATGGCAGAAAAATTTATCAATGGTTTATTTTGGATTAAATAATCTGACTCTCATTGATTTAGATGGAACTTATAAGTCAACGTAATAAAATGCCTTAGCTGATCAAGGTTTTAAAATAAATAATGCTTGTTGATCATCAAATCATGAAAATACTAAAGTATACACGATGATTACTAATAAATAAAGGAAAGAAAAACTTCGACACATGCGGGAATCGAATTCTTTATTTATTAGTAATAATCTCCACGTGAGTTTTTCATGATCAAAAAGATTTAAAGTACACGAAGTTAATCGAATTCAATTATCGATCCATGTAACAAGTTAATAACCTTGTTTTAAAACCAAAATAAAGCAGTTACATTATAATTTGGAATAAAATAACTTCCCACTAGATTCAGCTGTTACGCAGTTTGAGACGACAAATACGGAAACGAAGGGGTAAAATAATATGTTGAATTCAAATAAGGCTATATAGAATGACGCTGCAAACAGTAAAGTGTCGGTTAGGAGAGAACGGGAACAATGTTCGTGCTCTAGCAAATATTTAGCTAATTTCGCACTCGCTGGAATGTCAATGTCTTCGCGCTATGTCAAAGCAAATAAAAGACTCAATTACAATTTAATTATTATTTATATAACGTCACATACATTACGAATACTAAACAATTTATTTAAGTCATATATTCTGTACAGACAACAACAAAACAAACCAGTTTATGAAAGCCTCCCAGAAGACAGACGACTTGGTGAAAGTCATCAATCAGCCTCCGTTTTTGTTGGTTAATAAAACAAGAAATAGTCATCGTTACCACTTCATTTCCAAGCACAGAGACCCTGAGTTGTCTCGCACCAACCTAGTTAATACCTCTCTTAACTTGGTTCTTGTGTAGATCTCCTCGTTGCGGATTCGATAACATAGTGAAACTCCTAACATAGCCCTGTCGATTTCCATTTGGGTGACTCGGAGCCTTCTTATCAGGTCCATTGCAAGAGGCGATACGAAGGTCAAACAATGAAAATTAAAAATGATTGGAACGGTTTTTTTATGTGCCTGCGAGATAGAAGTAAATATTATTTATTATTATTTACTTTATTTACAAGTTACAATGACTCAAGTGTTAGTAACAGTGGGATTATTGTCCGATGTTCTAGTAGTTAGTTGGCTGGTTTCTGGATCATTTATGTAAAAAAAATATACTTGTTTTAAATTGTTGTATTTATTTTATCGTCAAGTTAGCACCACTTACCACAAGTCCTTCGTTATTGAGCTTTTCTTGGGGCGAACTTGATTTTTGGGCCATGTGCGTATATATGTATATATTTTATGCGTTGCCTCTCACGATATCCAAGCGGAAAAATTAAAAACTGCATTACAAGTAAAAAGTTACAAATTCCATACATACTCATGGCTATGAATCCCTAGCAGGGGTAGCCAGAGCTTCAGAATAAGAAAGTGTTGAAAAGGGAAAATATTTTAATTTAACATAACATAAACATAAACGTTCACGCCAAATATCCCCGAAGGGGTTGGCAGAGGTACTAATACTTCTGAACATCACGTGACTTTGTCACCTGGTGTTCAGAGTACCCACGTTTTGCATGGACAGTGTACTCACGTGATAGGGGGCAGGCCTATCGCCGTTTTATACGAATACACTGTCACATGACTAAGTACAACTCAGCCATGTGGGTTTCCTCACGATGTTTTTCCTCACCGTTAACAACCATGATAAATTAACCACATGAAATTATTTATTTAAATGTTGCCATAACAAAAAAATGTACATCAAAAAGCAGAAAATTTAAAACAACGCACAACCCAAAGTACGTAACAACACGAAATTAATAATTGTTAAACAAACGTGGGAGCATAATCTTGAATACTCACAAATTATCAACTAAAAATGTTCCTCGAAGCGTAAAACAAGAAACAAAATTAACATTTCCTCAAGCACATCTTAATTTGCGAGTGCAGTTTAGTTGTGTGCGGGAAAACATTAACTTTTACTCGAGTTAACTCTGTATTTTAAATGTTCAACGGTGCAATACACTTGTAGCTAGGCTTCGTCGCTAGGCGACGGGATACGGCGTTCAATTAAAATTAAGTCTTTTTTTAATGTTTCATCAAAGTATTTTTAAAATGATTTCCTATGGTTCACGAGTAAAAGTGCTAACAGACGATCGAACATGTACGGCGCGCACCATCGCACTGTGCGGTGCGCTCTAGTCTAGCCTACAGACGATCGAACATGTACGGCGCGCACCATCGCACCGTGCACCGCAAGCGCTTCGAACCAGCCCGCACCAATATTAATAATGTGCGGTGAACCACGCTACACACGTTCGTTTTTGGTACGGCCCGTACCACGAACACTGGTGCGCGCCGTACATGTTCGATCGTCTGTTAGCACTTTAAGAAAGAGCGCTGCAATCAATCCTTAACAACTTAGCTTCTTTATTTGATTGCTTGCAATGAGAGTTAAAGGCTCGTATAGATGTCTGAATTTTGTTGTATAATTCCTCAACATTCTTGCCACATAACCCCAAAGGGGAAGCAGAGGTACTCTTTCTCTTAGTTCTAAACGTCATTTGATCTAATTGGAATGCTATTTTGTTCATGAAAAACTCATGTGGGGATTATTTCTAATAAATAAAGGAAAGAAAAATTTCGACACCAGCGAGGATCTAACACGACCTCCGGGTATACGCCCCCGTCGCTCTGCCAATTGACATACATACATACATATACTCACGGCTATAAATCCTTAGAAGGGGTAGCCAGAGCTAAGGAATTAAAAATTACTCAGCCACTTTTGGAAGTTGCGTGGGGAAAAGATGGTAAAATAAAGGTTGTTGGTGATGGGTCTCCAACCGCATCGCCCAAAAATTCCTTAAAAAGCCCCAATACCGTTAGTCGCCTCTTACGTACACCAACCGGAAGAAATGGGGTAGTGTTATTCTAAGCCGACACTACACAGTAACCTATGGTGTCAATGGCTTCTAGTGCGAAATTGTTCTTTATTTGTTTCATTTACACTTTTTAAAGTAGTGTTAGCATTCCCGACATCCGATTTTCTACAAATTGGCCACTTGTCTACATTTACAGATAAAATTCAAACGTCGAGAACACCTAACTATCATATAGTTAGAATGTTTTTTTGTTCATGAAAACCTCATGTGGGGATTATTTATATGGGAATTTTACACTAGAAGCACTATAGCTCAATTAGCAGAGTGACGGGGGCGTATACCCGGAGGTCGTGGGTTCAATCCCCGCTGGTGTCGAAATTTTTCTTTCTTATATTTATTTGTAATTTGGCCGTTTGGAAAACTAGGAACAGAGTGCCCGCATTTTGCTTCGACAGACAATCCACGCGATCGGGTAGGTCAATTAATAATTAATATAGATTTATTTGACACAGTAAAGTTATACTGAAATAATTGCAAGCATAAAATTTCACTAATTAATTTGTGGTGAATCTAGCTGTAAATAATTAAGATATATTTTTTGCTAAAAATGCAACGTTAATGTAGTAAACATTTTACGAATAATATAATCTTTCCATTCATGGATTGTCTGGAAGAGATCGCTCTTAGTGATAAGACCGCCAGTTGTACTTTGGCTTTTGTACCGATCTTTTTTTTTGTGATGTACAATAAAGAGTTTTTATTATTATTATTAATAATAATAATGTATGAGTACCTACGCATTTAATGTGTGAAATCCAATATGTGAAAACTCTTTCTGGCTATCTTTTACATTATTTTTTTACCAAAACCCTACATGCAATAATTAGTTGTACTTACCAGTAAAAACCAAGAATACTATTCCTTACAATAAATTAAAGCAAGATTTATGTTTTAATTTTGTACTGAAGCTTAATCAAACTTCATAAATATTTCAAAAATATTTGCAATGGAAAATATCTTAGTCCTCTTGTAAGGCATTTTCCCTCAGGCATTTCGTTGTAACCATCGTACAATATTATAAAATGCCAATACGCAATTCTAGTCACATGAAGGCATAGCCAACTATAGTGCAAAGCAAAGTATAGCCCGCTCTACCAACAAAACATAGACAAAGCGTAGAATATTTTTTCTTTTGACTGCAAAGCAGTGTTGAGAGTCAAACGACTCACAAGGTAGTGCGAAGTTAGTACCAATTCGCTTTATATGTAAGTAATTATATGTTTTTGTTAAGCTGTGTATTTTTCTCCTAATATTTAATATTGTGTTTAATTTAATTTAATTTACCTTCACAGTTATTATTAATAATATTTTTCTCGTTTATATGTTTTTTTGTGTAACACATGGCAAACAATTGTCTTTTCTTTCTTTAACATTATGAAGGCAAAAAAATCAAACACAGTTTTAAAAGAACGAGAACAAACATTGTTAAAAAACCGGCATCTGTTCACAAAAAGCTAATACAATAATATCAAAGGTGAAAAGGCCCCAAAAAGGCGTTGCTAATTTTAATTATCACAAAAGGGAGCGCTTGCTCTCATTTAAGGTAAGGGCCATTCAGACCCCAATTAATTTAAAGATGCTTCTCCTTACAATTTTGATGAGAAAAATTGAAAGTACCGTGTTTTTGTGCGGTGTTATGATGACATAGCAGTTGTTTTTTCAACAACCCACTTTACAAAGAGGGTGGCTATAAAACGAAACATCCAATTTCCAAATTAGTTTGCGGTTCTGTGTCTGTTTTTGACGAAATTCGCAAAATCAACTTGGCGAAATCGTTCCCGCTTGTCACAATGCGACCTCGTAATGTAAAATTAAAAATAAGGATAAGGTTATACACCGGAATGGACATAAAATTAAATATCCGGAAAGAATCACAGCGTTATCTGTAATAGAAATCTGGGAATTTATCGCTTAGCTACGTTGGGATGAGCTCTTTGTACAGAACGACAATACACGGGCTGAGCAATTGTGAGGCGTACCAATTGTGACAGGAATGACGATCTTTTTTAACATTTTATATTTTACATTTGGTGCATAAGCTAATCCATACAATTTTCTAACAAAGATAATATTTGAAGCAGGAACAGACTAAAAGTAGCCGTTGAGAGCTGAGCTAACAGGCAATTTCTTGTTCATAATTAAACTTTAATCATTTAATAAAAATCTACTAAATACTAATGTTAGAGATACATGCTAATATAATAGTTTAATCATGTTGAAGTCAAATTTAATGTAGTGCAAAATAATAATTATATTTAAAATCTCTAGAAGAAGTAAGAAAGAGGGCTTTTTTGTAAAAATTTGAACAATGAGTGTCATGAGTTAAGAACAGCATAAAGATGATAATGTTTTTATGTTAAAAATGTTAGCTTAGATTTTCACAACCCCTTTCTACCTACGGTTGTCGTCAGAGGCGACTAAGAATATAGGGCGTTTTTAAAGTGGTTTTTGGGCGATGCGGTTGGAGAACCATCACTAACGATACTTTATTTCTACCATCTTGTCCCCTATCAACTTCCAAATGTGGCTGAGGAGTTTCTAGCTCTGAAGCTCTTGCTGCTCCTTTTTGGGATTTATGACCGAGAGTATGTATTTAGGTATGTATTGCTGTGTAGTGTCGGCTTAGAATAGCACTACCCCATTTCTTCCGGTGGGTGTACGTAAGAGGAGACTAACGGTTTTGGGGCTTTTGAGGGATTTTTGGGCGAGGCAGTTGGAGACCCATCACCAACAACCTTTATTTCACCTTCTTTTCCCCACAGAACTTCCAAAAGTGGCTGAGGAATTTCTGATTCCTTAGCTCTGGCTACCCCTTCTAGGGATTTATAGCCGTGAGTATATGTATGTATGTATGTATTTTTTTAAATCTTATCTTAAAATAAAGCTTCATTGTCTGATCAAAATGTTTTAACGTTACAGAAAACGTTGAGATAGAAAAAAATGTCCCCGGTGTTATATCAACAGAGAGTGAACCAGATGTATATATATTTTAATCTATACTTATAATAAATCTGTAGAGAGGTCAATTCTGTACATGAAATATATTTTTAAAATAACCATCAGGTGGTGATTAGGGATCGATACTGATGCCAAAAATGCAATCAGTAAAATTTTTGTCTGTCTGTCTGTCTGTCTGTCTGTCTGTCTGTCTGTCTGTCTGTCTGTCGGTTTGTATGTTCCTTATGGAAACAAAAACCACTCGACGGATTTTAACGAAACTTAGTACAATTATTCTTCATACTCCTGCGCAGGTTTTTGTATACTTTCCAGCAGAGTAGTAAAGGGGAATTTTGGGAAATTTTGGGAAAACGGGAGAAGTTACTCCATTTTTAACACGCTTTTATTAGGTCGAACTGTATGTATGTAACTATGTAATCAAATCTAAGAAAACTAATTTAGCCATCTTCTAAAGGTCATAGCGTTATGAAAATTGGCAGTTGTATGTGATTTCGATGACAATACAATAATATGGTACTGTCGAGCTGATCTGATGATGGAGCCGGAAGATATGAACTGGAACTTCATGATGGATGGTCGTATCATAGCCGTGTTTGGACTTGTTAAAAAGGTCTTGTAATGAACGTTGACCATGATTAGGTTTCAAGGTCTGATGATGAAGCCGGAAGATAGGCACTAGCATTCCATGATGAAATATCGTATCATAGCCGTGTTTGGACTTGTTAGAAAGGTCTTGTAATGAACATTGACCACGATTAGGTTTCAAGGTCTGAATACAATAATATGGTACTGTCGAGCTCATCTGATGATGGAGCCGGAAGATATTAACTGGAACTTAATGATGGATGATCGTATTATAGCCGTATTTGGACTTGTTAGAAAGGTCTTGTAATGAACTTTGACCACGAAATGAAGTTTGACCACGATTAGGTTTCAAGGTCTGAATACAATAATATGGTACTATCAAACTGATCTGATGATGGAGCCGGAAGATTTGAACTGGAACTTCATTATGAATATTAGCATACGATGTATCGTTACCAACCCATAACGTCCCACTGCTGGGCACGGGTCTCTTCCGTGAGGAAGATATTAGCCATACTTCACCACGGGGGCCAGCCGGGTTGGTGGAGGTTTGTAAGGCTAGTGGTCACCTTACCGTTAGATGTTATCAAGCCGCCCGTTTGGGTCTCTGACAAAGCTTCACGACTGCTAACTTACAATAACAACCGGCACCAACGGCTTTACGTGCTTGCGAAGCACGGTAGCGCCCGAGATAAATACCACTAGGCGGTTACCCATCCGTGGACGGACCGCAGCTCGCGTTGCTTAACTTGTAAATACGATCACATCAGTCCAACTGAGCTACAGGCGCTACTACATTACGATGTATATCGAAGAGTAATAAACTGAATCTATGATGATAAATTAATAAATGTTTAAAATATGCCATTAGCAAAGACTAAAAAGCATAAAATAAATAAGTGCACTTAAAAGTCAAAAATAAATTACGGGTCGTTCAAGTTGTCTCTATTTCTGAGCTGAAGTGTAAACTATGTGCTTTTAATTATAATATTTGATTGTAAAGGCGTGGGGCGCTGGAGCAGGAAAAACTTTCTTGTAAACAAATACACGAACAAGAACTCTACATTTTGCCACTGTTGACTAGTACTTTGAACAGACTGTTTAATATAGAGCCTCCAACTAGTGGTGCTGCAACTCTAGTTAGAGTGCCGATCTCTGTAACTTGCTTCCCGAAACATCGCTTAACTTGATTTCTTAGCAAGGTAAACAAAAAATCTTTCCTTTTCCAGCGCCCCACGCTTTTACAATCAAATATTATAATTAAAAGCACATAGTTTACACTTCAGCTCAGAAATAGAGACAACTTGAACGACCCGTAATTTATTTTTGACTTTTAAGTGCACTTATAGAAGCGTGTTTTTTAGTGTTTTTTAAACTATTAATTTATTTAAGCTTCCGTCGCGTGTGCAGCCTTAATGGTTAAACTTACATAGAAATCATGTGTGACGGAAATATTCTTCGTAAAATTATCTAAAAAAAAATCTTCAACAGTTTATGTCTATCTTTTACGGTTGGCTCACAATAACACGTGTAATTCCTGATAGCTTAGCAGTTCGGAACATTCTGATTATATTTGTTTACTCTTACGTTTGTAAACCTCTCACTTATCCCAAATTTAAAAAAAGGTTACATTATTACCTATTCAATAAAAAAAGAATCATAGAAATCGGTAAACAAACACCGAAATTATACATAAAATAAGCCATCGCGCCCATGATCAAAACCAAATCTTTACTAATTTACATATAACATACTAGATGACGCCAGTAGTTGCATCCTACATCACGTAATGATTTATTTTTTAGATTGTCATAAATACTTCATAGCGTTTTATTCCAAAATTTGCTATTAAACGGAAATACTGAACCGTTCATTAAAGCGCATTTAAAATCACCAATCTACACTGTTAAGGGAGTGCTATAAATTTAATAAATTGAAAACATTGCGCTGAATTTCACCATGCTTGAGCAGTGACTGAAGAAAGAAACCTCAGATATTTAAAAAAACAACGCTACCCGTGCGAAGCTGGGACGATCTACTAGTAACTAAATATGGCAAGAAGATCTGATTCTGAAGGTATGTAATAAGTTGTGTTATCCATCAACTGTTAGTCGGCAGGAATTAATAACAGAATTTTGCATTTACCTTAACATTTATACGAGCCGAATTTACCTCAAAGAATCGCGTGTTTTGTATTCGTGATCTTTCCCATATGGAGTGGCGCCGCCGCCATGCCTTTATCTATTTATAAATTTGGGTTTGCATCGCAATAAAAAATATAAAATTTATTTCATTATGAGTGTTGTGCCCATCTATAATTAATATTTACATCCGTTGTAGAGCATTATTATGAAATTGTGATATTATAATGAATGTATTGTTGATGTGCCTTGTTAAATAAAAAATAAATAAATAAGTTCAAAACATATTTGCAATCACTACTGTCTAATTTCAATGCTGTCGATTCTCAGTCGGCCTCCTGATTATGTATCTTTAGCGGCCGCGATTGTGTCGCAAGTTGCAATATAGTCGCTGTCAAAAGTGTCAAATCGCATACAAATTTATGACATTGACAGCGAGAATCGTGCAACTTGCGACACAATCGTCAGTCGCAAAAGATACGAAATCAGGGGGCGGGCCTACACCAATGTGTTTTTTCTATAGTCATATGTGTGGTTTATTTATCAAGGTTGCTATCTTCTTTTATTTTCATCTAAGGTTGCTATAGGTGAAAGGTAATATTTTTTGACCCATATGGCTGATTTATACTTATTCATCTGAGAGTGATTTCATACACAAGACGGATATAGGCCTGTCCCCTAATTCCCGTGAATATACTGTTTTAGCAAAACTTTTCGGGTTTCTGGTGAATGGTGAAAAATGTAAAGTGATAATGCTCCTTGCATTAGTACTTCTGCCACCCCTTCTGAGATTTCCGACGTTAATATTTCGTAGATTAAAAATTGCTGTATCAACCATTTTCCCTTCATAAGTAATGTAAAAAAAATATTTACCTTTCACAAAAATATCGTCTATATTTAATAGGTTAATCAACATAAAATGTATAAAATCATTGAATAAATTCCGAAATAATATATGTGCAATAATAAGTGCATATTCGTTAAACGATCCGCCGCATACAGCCACAAACAATAAAAAAAAGGAAAATAAGGTTCGTTCCGTCTGAAAACTCCTTCAACAAGATTTTCCATACGCAGAAGGCAATTTATGTGATAACGTTGAGAGAAAATTGGTTTCTGGCCTCTTTTGCCTCTATAGAATTTATTGCTCGATCCACACAGTGAATGATATTTTTTTGTTCTCGAACAAACGATATTGAAACTGAGTAGACAGGACACTGTTATTTATTTTTAATATGACTGTTCTCTCGAGTTGATTTTATTATTTGAATTGCAACCATATTTGTTAGTTACTTATACTCACGCTCATTATTTCCGTTTGGGTAAGTAGATATTATTGGTTACGATACTGACTAATTTACCGTGCTGCTCTCACATTTTTTATTGTTATTTATAAAAAATATTAACTGATTTTGTTTTTAAAATCTTTTTGTTCATGAAAACCTCATGTGGGGATTAATACTAATAAATAAAGGAAAGAAAAATTCCCGCCTGTGTCGAAATTTTTCTTTCCTTTATTTATTCTTTATTTGTTAGTGATTTTGTTTTACCACCAGTTTTAGGTCATAGCGCAATTTCTCAAAGGTTTTTCATTGTTAAAGCATTAGAACTTCAGTATTTTTAACATTAACACATCCCATTTGATTTCAGGATCAAATTTTAATCCATAAAATTTATACTTTATGTTTGGCACTTGACAGTTTTACACAGACTCATTTTCATATAAAGTTGGATAAATATATTCACACAGAAACGTGTATAACGATATGGTATAATATAATAGTAAAAAAACATAATGGAAACACATAATAGTGTTCAAAGGATGCTTGGCTTATGATATCACCTAATGATCTAATGGGTACGTGCTAGTCTTAGAGGAAGAATAAATTTCATTATAATACAAGTTTTAATTTAAATGCAACCGTGATAGCCCAGTGGGTAGAACACTCGGTTGTCGTGCAAACGACTAGTGTTCAAATCCTGGGTCGGGCCTACACCAATTTGTCTTTTCTAAAGACATATGTGTGGTTAATTTATCATGGTTGTTAACGGTGAGGGAAAACATCGTGAGGAAACCCACATGGCTGAGTTGTACTTAGTCATGTGACAGTGTATTCGTACAAAACGGCGATAGGCCTGCCCCCTATCACGTGAGTACACTGTCCATGCAAAACGTGGGTACTCTGAACACCAGGTGACAAAGTCACGTGATGTTCAGAAGTATTAGTACCTCTGCCAACCCCTTCGGGGATATTCGGCGTGAACGTTTATGTTTATATGCTATGTTTATGTTAATTCAAATGTTAATTTCACCTTGTAGTGCCGGCTAAGAATGTCACTAACCCGTTCTATCCATAGGTGTCATGAGAGGCAACTGAGGGTAAGTGCTTTTTAAGTGGATTTTGGGCTATACGGTTGGAAACCCATCACTAACGATACTTTGTTTCTGCTATTTCCTCCCCTATCAACTTTTAAATGAGGCTGAGGGTTTTCTAGTTCTGTAGCTCTGGCTACTCGACAAGGAGGTCTTTACGGTGCTTTTCTTTATCAAAGTCGTGGTCAAATAAGCGGTTTTCCGGGTGCGCCTTATGGAATCCCCTTTTTGGCTATATGTATGTATGCTTGTTTTAATATTAACATACACCTATCACTACACCGAAAATATATATATATATATATATATATCATGTCAAATAGTTTTTTTTAAATATTCTTTTCATCTTGAAACCAAGTCTGCAATTTCTATGATATACGTTCCTATCTGCAATTTATCCTATCTATGGCAGTCATGATATATTTATATTTTCTTCATTCCCGATTGTTTTGTGATTTGCGTAATATATATGTGTTTTTGCCATTTCTTTTTTTTACACTCCGGCAAACGGCGCGTGCTTTATTTGCGGCCGAAACTTATTGTTATTAATATTTATTGCCTCTTTTGTTGCGTTTCTCAAACTTGGACCGAAACGTTTTTGCAGCGATAAGCGTATACTTCTATTTACCTTCAAAAAACTTGCTTCTATATATGATTCTCGTAGATATTTGCGTAACTTCCCAAAAATACAGCAATGTAATTTCTTATTTTATTATTATATCTGCTTTGTATGCATACATACATATACTCACGGCTATGAATCCCTTGAAGGGGTAGCCAGAGCTAGGGAATCAGAAATCCCTCAGCCACTTTTGGAAGTTGCGTAAAATATAAAATATAAGATGGAGGAATAAAGGTTGTTGGTGATGGGTCTCCAACCGCATCGCCCAAAAATCCCTTAAAAGCCCCAATACCGTTAGTCGCGTCTTACGTACACCCACCGGAAGAAATGGGGTAGTGTTATTCTAAGCTGACATTCCACAGCAGCATATAACTATCGTGATTTCAGTGATTAAATTTATTTTTAAATGGAGTTTTTTTTTATTTTTGGATGGATAAAAATACTCGGTTTCAAATTTACAATTAATAATTCTATTATGGATGGATCTATATTGGTCGATATGGTAACTAAACACAAAAAAAAGAAGATAAGAAAACATGTCCTTATCCTTCATAAGCAGGTACATATACACTATCAAGTCAATGAAGTTTGTGATAATAATGTTGTGTTTTAACAAAAACAATCCGCTTGATATTTGTCGCTTTAATGTCCGGAATGAAACAACTTGAAAGTATTATAATTTTAGCAAATACATTCATATATACAAATACTCAAAGACACAAATCCCTAAACCAGAGTAACCAGGGGTAACCAGAGCTCCAGAGTTAGAAACTCCTAAGCCACATTTGGAAATTAATCGGGGAGAAGATCGAGGAGAATATGGTGACTGCATCGCCCTAAAATCACTTAAAAAGCCCCATACCCTTAGTCGCTTCTTACCTCACCCGTAGGTAGAACGGGGTAGTGACATTCTAAACTGGCAACGCGGCATATACTTAAGCAAATAAATGAATTCATTTATTACAACTGAGTTTATATGAATGCGACATTTCGAACTAAATAAGTATCAAAGCTATTGGTTCGTACTCAGTAGAATAGCTAGGCTTACTATCCCTTTTTTTATTTTTGAACTTAAATAATAATAGAGAAGAAACGAAAAATGACTGCAAACGATTCAGTGCATTTCAACTGACTTAAGCGCAGCAAATGTATGAACAACAGAAGCCAGAACATTGAATCAACTAATCACGGTGTAGGGACAAATTATTTTGAGAGTTACATTTAAGCGGATTTTTCGCAATTTTTCTACTGAACTACGTTTGGTTTCCGCTCTATTTAGTTAACTTCTCTATGCTGCACCATCTTACATAGATAGATAGATAACTCGTTTATTTATGTTAACATAACACCACATACAATATGAAAAACAATACATAAAGTGAAAAAAAACAATATTTTTGACCTAAAAATTAGTAAACATAGCACAACTTTTACATTTTTCTTCCCAAAACACTTCATGTTACTAGCCTTACATTGATAATTTATCACTATTGTTTTATTATTATATTATTAATGCCGTGTAGTGTCGGCTTAGAATAGCACTACCCCATTTTTCCGGTGGGTGTACGTAAGAGGCGACTAGTATTGGGGCTTTTAAAAGATTTTTGGGCGATGCGGTTGGAGACCCATCACCAACATCTTTTATTTTACCATCTTTCCCCACTAAAATTTCCTAAAGTGGCTGAGGAATTTTTTATTCCTTAGCTCTGGCTACCCCTTCTAGGGATATATAGCCGTGAGTATATGTATGTATTGTTTTATCTCGAACCCTATTTTTTTTAAACGTGCAATTTCACTTATTTTGTACAAATTTCAATCATTACCCTTTATAATCTTTTGCTTTAGTGTTGTCATTACTCCGTTTTATTTATATTATTACGAAGCAGGTTATTAATACATATTATGTATCAAAACATAAAATCGCTATAAAACAAATGGACTAACCCTATTCATTGATCTCTTCTTCGATCATGTGATCTCTTACTAAGATATATTTATATTTAAATAGAGTTGACTTACAATTGGCTGTGTAGTGTCGGCTTAGAATAGCACTACCCCATTTCTTCCGGTGGGTGTACGTAAGAGGCGACTAACGGTATTTGGGCTTTTTAAGGGATTTTTGGGCGATGCGGTTGGGGACCCATCACCAACAACCTTTATTCTACCATCTTTTCCCCACTCAACTTCCAAAAGTGGCTGAGAAATTTCTAATTTCTCAGCTCTGGCTACCCCTTTTAGGGAATTACAGCCGTGAGTATATGTATGTATGTATGTATGTATGTTGACTTAAACCTATCAGCAGCCAGCCAAACAAATCAATCCAATAAAACAAAACTCATAAATACAAGGCTACATGCAGACATAAAAGCTCTTTATAAGAGTGGCCATTAACGGGCCTTGAGAACATTAAGAGACGTTTCACAAGCTGAGGTCTTGAGAGGTTGCAAATACAGCCAAATTGAGCTTCCGATGATAAATGTAACTTAAAACAAAGATAATATTATAAAATATAAAATTTGAACGATTCCAAAACTTTAATTGTATTGATGACAATGACTGCTCTTTTTCGCTGAATGTCCAAAATTAATTTTCCCGACATTCATACATAGCATGACTTTTGTATAATCAAATATTTATTCCCACAATGATTGCGACCAGCCATTTCTGATTCAATTTTAAAACATATTATTAAAATGTATTATTTTCGGTACTTTCTAAAATGAGGCTTAAAAATACCGAAATTAATAAAATTCTCCTGGTTGAAAAATACATAATGTTTTTGCTAAGTTCATAATATATCAGTACATATTCTTATATATGATGAAAATAAAGTTTTTATTTGTATCTCATAAGTATGCAAATGAAGAAATTTGCACTGCCAATATCGTAGTAAGCAAAACGGAGACAGCACAATAAACAACAGGGGTTGTAAACATAAGGGCATTAGTGCAGGTGTGGCCAGGTGTTGGCGACGTGTTCCCGCCTCATTTCTCTGCAGGTGCAGCGTCATTCCACACTCGATCTGCCAGAATGTCTGCGTTGAAAATACTGTTTGGATATTTCGTGGTTGGAACAACGGATGTGTTGAGGCAGGAACTAGCGTCACTAAACTATGCTTTAAAATAGTTTTTGGATATGGCTATTTGGATGCAGTGTGGATGGATATTGTTACAATGATAGAATAAGGAATTTTGAGATGGTTAGAGCACATGCAGAGGATGGACAGTAAATAAAAAAATTGTAAACAGTATATTAATACAAATGTAGATGGCAAAGACAGTCAAGGACGACCATCCAGGTCACATTTAGATTAAATAAAGTATGGACTCAAACGCAGGCATCAGAATATTTATCTTCTCAAATATGTCAAGAGGTTTTCCCGGATCGTACGAAAGAGTAATCTATAGTCCGTACCAAACACCAACGGCAACTTATGGCGTGAGTATATACATACATACATATACTCACGGCTGAAAATCCCTACAAGGGGTAGCCAGAGCTGAGGAACTAGAAGTTCATCGGCCACTTTTGGAAAGTAGAGTGGGGAAATGATGGTAAAAATAAAGGTTATTGGTGATGGGTCTCCAACCGCATCGCCCAAAAATCCCTTAATAGCCCCAATACCGTTAGTCGCCTCTTACGTACACCCACCGGAAGAAATGGGGTAGTGCTATTCTAAGCCGACACTACACCGCACAGCGTGAGTATATGTTTGTATAAACTAAAAAATACGACCTGGTACTATAAACGTAAACCGCGGTCACAGCACAAACTGATCCTATGATGAAGATAAATGAGGATGACCATCGTGATAGCTGTTAATAGGAATACGCTTATCAAGTTTTGGATTTTGCACCGCTGCGCTGACGTTTATTAAATTCTGTCTTCATAAATTTACGAACTATAAAAAGTTACTGGACTCTATATTAACTCTGAAATTTGCAAAATACACATATATTTGATGGGCTAAAACTGTACAAACTAAATCTTTTCTAACCAACAAAAATAAAGATCAGTGCTTACTTTATTATCGGCAGTTTTTTTATATTTAAGAAACGGAAGGAAATATCATAACATAATATAATAAAATATATATCAGATCAAAATTCAACAAATTGTTGTTCCAAGCTAGTAGTCGTTACCCCTTTCTACCCACGGGTGTCGTAAGAGGCGACTAAGGGTATGGGGCTTTTCCCATCACCACCGATACTTTATTCATACCATCTTCTCCCCTATCAACTTCCAAATGTGGCTGAGTAGTTTCTAGCTCTGACGCTTTTGCTAACCCAGTTTGGGATTTATGGACGAGAGTATTTAATGTATGTATTATTTTTTTAATGTATTTTAACTCAAAAACATTCCTTGGTTAAAAAAATATGTGTTTTATGGCTTGGAGAAAGAATTTTTTAGTTAATTTTGGGGCATTGCTGTGAGAACGGACGTTAAGCTTAGCTTATTAGAGATATTCTATTGACAAGGGTCACTTTGATAATAAGCAATATATTACGCGACATCACTATCTCACTGTTATCCTCAACCGCTGGTGAATTTGGGCATGAAAAACCACTCATCACCATACTATACTTTTTGTTCATAATTACGGACTAGTGCATACATACATATTCTCGCGCCGTTAGTTCCCATTGGGGTAGGCAGAGACTATCGATCGCCACTTTGTACGATCCTGGCAAACCTCTCTGGCTTCGTTTACATCCATCAATCTTTTCATACTTGCTCTTTTATTCTTCATACTGCGGTCAACAGCCTTTATGAGCACATTTTCTATTTGATCCAAATGTGTCCTCCGAGGTCGTTCTCTACTAGCATTACCTTCCACATTTGCTCTATAGATCTCTTTCACCACTTTACTGTCATCCATCCTCTCTATGTGCCCAAACTATCTCAACATTCCTTTTTTTATCTTTCTTACAATATCATCTTTTACACCACACCTTTCACGAATCACATCAATAGTGCAATACTGTGTTAATTTTAGTTCTCTAGCAGCATAAACCAAATGAGTGTAATTATTTGTTAACTTCGTGCCTTTTCAGACAACACACATAAATTGTAGTATAAAACCGTAAATCATACGAAAAATGAGAAAGACAAAGATATGTATCCGTTTTTATTTCAATTTCAATTATACATGTTACTCTTGTACTCTCAAAAAGGCTGGCGTCCGAAGTATGAAGAATAAAAGAGCATGTATGAAAAAATTTATGGATGTAAACGAAGCTAGAGAGGTTTGTCAGGATCGTACGAAGTGGCGATCAATAGTCTCTGCCTACCCCAATGGGAACTAATGGCGTGAGTATATGTATGTATGTTACTCTTGACATATCTTTTCGCTTACATATACTTCATACTACGAAACCCTTCGCAAGAAATATTATGCTGACCATAGTTTTGACTGCAGCCATTGCTGACCTGGCTGCCAATAATTAACTTACTAGGCCATCGACACCTTTTTTCTATCATGAACATAATAATGGTGATCTGCCTCCTAAAGAATTGATAATAATTTATATTGAGTTGGTACACGTACATAGGTAACATGTTAATAGGTTATGTGGGGTGTATCAACTATCAATTTTGTGTGACGCAAACGCTGCTATTGTTTAGTAAAGAAACTAACTTATTTAGATTTACGATCAACTCAAAATTCATTCTTCGCATGTAAAAAATATATTCTTTTAATCATAAGTTATTTGTTTTAAAAAGGGCTGATGCAATTTAAGTCATTATTTAGTGATAAAAATATACTTTTCACACAATTTAGGCTTATTTATAGTAACAAGTATAGGAAAAAGAGGCCTACAATAAACCCTATGTCTAGCGTTAAATGCACTGTGCCTCCTTGTGTTTAAAAACAAATTCTAATTTTATCCTGGGAACAAGAAACCTGACTTTATTTTTAAACAAAGAAATTAAGACAAAGCTCTCTCTCTTATTAGTATAAAGCTTGATATAGGTTAACATTTGAGCTATAATAATATATTTTAACATTTGCTTAAATAAAGTTCATACCTCCATAAGCAAAGCTGTTATGACATGCTCCTCAAAGTTGCAAAGTAGATTCTACTCTCTGAGCTCTAAGTAATATTTTACTTTAAGACGAAATTTTGTAAAGAGCTTCCTGAAGGAATTCCACTTGAAATTCTAAGAAGGGAAATATTTTCATTGCGTTTTCTTCACGAGAAAGTGTTTGCGCGTGGCAAGTACAAAAAATATTATGTATTTTGAGGAAGTCAATGTACCCAGCCATTCAATTTGGTTGGAGTGGAATCAATCAATTCATTTTCAAAGGTTGAGGTCGACTTTTTTCATCTCTTCTGGTTGCAGCAGCAAAAAATATCTAAGGAAACTACATAGAAAACATTATCAAAATGTTCCACCAATAGAACAAACCTTAGTCTCACTATTTAATTCAATAAAAATTTAGAAAAAAAATTTATTATATAGTTTTTAATAATAAATATTTGCTTTTTAAAATTTGATTTCTTTTATATTATTTTTAAATGGTAATATATGAGGATCTATGATTGTAAAAATGCATTAGACTTTTTACACAATATTACTTTTGTACTACAAAACCGGTTAAAATGTAAGCAAAGGATAAATAAAGAAAAGAATTTTTTTTACACAGGCGGGAATCGAAGCCGCGACCTCGGGTATACGCCCCCGTCGCTCTGCCAATGGAGCTACCGCGTCAATGGCTGCCAGTGCGAAATTCATCTATCGTTTGTTTCTTTTACACTTTTAAGTAGTGTTTGCGTTCCCTACCTCCGATTTTTTTTTTTTCAAATTAGGAAGGCCACTTGTCTACCTTTTCACATAGAATGCAAATGTTGAGAACGCCTGACTATCACATGATTTGAATGTTTTTGTTCATGAAAACCTCATGTGGGGATTATTACTAATAAATAAAGGATAAAAAAAGGAAAGAATTTTTTGTTTTTTTTTAAAAGTGTGTCGAAATTTTTCTTTACTTTATTTATCCTTTATTTATTAGTATCAATCCCCACATGAGGTTTTCATGAACAAAAACATTCATAAAATGTAAGCAGTGAGGATTATATAAACGTATTCTCTAGTAACAGTTTCTATATTTGTTCCGCCAAAATAGGCAATCTAGATAATCAGTGGGTCCCACATTAAGTTAATACGATAACGGCGCGACGTGCGCTCGTGAAATTCAAAAGTGGTCTATACCAAGGAACGATTCTTTTATGTAACAATTCTAACAATCAGAAACCAGAAAATACCTAACTATCAAGAAATTATAGAATCAATGGTTGAATTCTCGGCAAATAGGATGCTAGATGAGCATTAAACTTGATGATTCATCACAGCGCATATGTGTCGCCGACGAGGGTTTGAACCCTATACTGAATCATTTAATCATTGCATTATAGATGCACCTATGGGTTATTCATATATGCATTAGAAGAGCAATCGATTACGTTAGGGTTGTATATCTATATATTAAAAATTTAAGTTACTATTAAACATTGTTATTCAACAATAATTTACTTGATTATTCTTTAGTTCTTATGTTTTATTTGCTGCCTACTGAAATAAGGCCATAAGCGTAAATTCATTTCTCTACTAAGCTTTCAACCAATAAAGCTTCTTAAATATTTATGAACATATTTTTTGGATAAAATGTAAAAGTCACTGAACCTAAGATATTCCCAGGAGTTATTAACATGAATTCGTAGAGGAAACAGATTCTTGGTATCATTTATTTTATTCATACGTTGCGCACTTCTCAATTTCGTGCTAAGGAGTTGTATATTTTGCGTCACAGTGACACTCGTGTGGGCTAGGAAACTGTATGTCATACAGCTTTTATTACTGTAACACTATTAAAATGAAACAAACATATACTAAATCAAGTTTTGTATTTAGTTAACACGTTTATGGTTCATATACATAAAAGATTGATGAATGTGGACGAACTTAGAGAAGTTGGTCAGCATTGTACAAAGTGGCGATCAATAGTCTTTGCCTACCCTACCATACCAACTTAAATTGGAAGTAAAGGCGTGAGAATATGTATGTATGTATATCAAGGTTATTAACGATGGGAAAAATCATCCTGCGAAAATCAGTATGACAGAGTTGTACTGGTTCCTACAAAAGTGTGATCGTATAAAGAGGCATAGCCGTGCCTCAAAAGTTACTTACCTTTAACGGATGACTGTTATATTAAAATTTGCCGCGGACCTTTTCCTTTCAGATTAGTGAGCATCATGGTTAGCACCCCATTACCCATAATCTCTTAATTCACCATTGATTCCACTCTCAACCATCTTAAGTGGTTAAGAGAGAGAGAGCTCAACCATCTTAAGTGAAGACACGTTTAATCTAAAATTTCAGCTTTACGTAATAATATATTTGTGCCATTAACAAAAAAACTGGCTCTGTAATCTTTGTACAGTGTAAAGATGTTTTTTCCTTGACTCGGATAGTGTTTTTTAAAGTTGAAGTATACTTTTTTCGTTATTCCACATATAAATTACCACACACTAATAAATTTTTAGGATTCCTTGAGCCAAGTACAAGTATCGATGGCATTAACAAAGAAGACTAGAATACTTATAGGTTATGTGATCGTGTGAGGAATGACGTGATTCGTTTAAGATGTGGTGTAAAAGATGATATTGTAAGAAAGATAGAAAAAGGAATGTTGAGATGGTTTGGGCATATAGAGAGGATGGATGACAGTCAATTGGTAAAAGAGATCTATAGAGCCAATGTGGAAGGTAATGTTAGTAGAAGACGACCTCGGAGGACACATTTGGATCAAATAGAAAATAGCAACCGTGATAGCCCAGTGGGTAGAACACTCGGTTATCGTGCAAACGACTAGTGTTCAAATCCTGGGTCGGGCCTACACCAATTTGTCTTTTCTTAAGACATATGTGTGGTTAATTTATCATGGTTGTTAACAGTGCGGGAAAACATCGTGAGGAAAACCACATGGCTGAGTTGTACTTAGTCATGTGACAGTGTATTCGTACAAAACGGCGATAGGCCTGCCCCCTATCACGTGAGTACACTGTCCATGCAAAACGTGGGTACTCTGAACACCAGGTGATAAAGTCACGTGATGTTCAGAAGTATTAGTACCTCTGCCAACCCCTTCGGGGATATTCGGCGTGAACGTTTATGTTTATGTTTAGAAAATGTACTCAAAAAGGCAGGTTTTCGTAGTACGAAGAATAAAAGAGCATGTATGAAAAGATTGATGGATGTAAATGAAGCTAGAGAGGTTTGCCAGGATCGTGCAAAGTGGCGATCGATAGTCTCTGCCTACCCCAATGGGAACTAACGGCGTGAGAATATGTATGTACTAGAATACTCGTGCATCTCGCTACTTTCCTGCCCGTGCAGTAAAACATTCCATATGCTTCCACTATGCAATTCATGTGCTCTCGAGATGCAATGTAGATGGGAGATACAAATCCACAGCGAACGTCTTTGTATTTGACGTGAAAATACGAACGGAGCTAAAATTATAATAAACAAATTTGCAGGATAGTATCGGCAGGCGTCGAATAGAACTACTCCATCTTTCACAGTGGATTTTTTAATGTTATATTTTAGATGTGGCTGATTTCTCTATCCACAAATATCTACTATTTTACCATGTTTGCTATTTGTATTATAAACAGTACATGACTCATTTGCCATGTAGAGCCGGCTTAGAATGTCGCTACCTTTCTACCCACGGGTGTCGTATGAGGCGACTAAGGGTATTGGGTTTATTGGATTTTTGGGCAATGCGATTGAAGACCCATCACCAAAAACCTTCATTTTTACCATCTTTTTCTTACTCAACTTCCAAAAGTGGCTGAGGAATTTATAATTCCTTAGCTCTGGTTACCCCTTCTAGGGAAATATAGCCGTGAGTATATGTAAATATGTATGATTCATATTGTAAGATTCGTGGATTTTAAAGGTCTATTCTTCACACCGAGAACGATAATTTCTTTCTGTCTCGGTTGCACGAAACGAATATTTGGATTGGGACATTTTTGATCAGTGAGTATAACGGTGATATTCCTTTTATCGACTATAAAACGCCAATATTAATATTGTTCTTTATTTTTCAAAATGTCAAAATCCGAAAATTTGTTGCGAGCGAGACAGAAATAAATGTTAATATGGGTAGAAGAGATACGTATGCTATTTATCGTTCTCGTAGCGAAGAGTAGACCGTCTGTATCTTGGACCATGACAGGAGTTAATAAAAGAAGTGTGTATATTATGTAACTTAAGTCATACTTTTTACAATACAATACATACACCAATATTTTTTTGTGAATTTTTAATCATGCATACAGTGGAATGTCTAATTGAATCTCAACTTGCTTTTGGTTTGTTAAGTACGTTTATAGTAAAAAAAAATGATAAAAGATTTTGAAACATTTTTATTAAATTTGCTGAGTTTATTTACTAAACTGTATGGTAAGTCAGCTGAGAATAGCCCTAACCTATTTCTTTGCGTACGTGTCTGTCTGAGGGTAATTTTAAGTCTTTATGGTATTTTTTAAATGTTATGTCTGGTCTGTAATTTGAGCCTTCTTATGAAGCCTTTCCTCGTCATATCGATGATGAGCATTAAAAGACAAGCACTTCAATCTCACAGTATGCTCACTCAGGGATAGCCGAGCTTCATTACTATTGTAGGTTGCTATAGGTCTCTCTATATGGTCTTCTATAGGCATCTCTTTCATTCAGTAATGTGGTAATTAATTTACAGTGAATTCTACCTCATTATCTCTGAAAGTATAATACAAGAATAAGAAATGAGTATTTTCACTCAAACTAAGTCTTTTTGAAAAAGTGTACATCTTGAAACGTCAGGTAATTTTCTCACGTCCTTCTGTCTCGGAACATTTAATTAAACGCTTAATTAATATTCTCTTTGTTAGCATACTAACCAAACCCTCATTATCTTAATATTGTGGTTTAATTTTGGTTCCTTTTACATAGGTTTAGTCAAAATGAAAATAAATAAATTACTTTATATTTATTTGCCAATACATTTTTATGGAACTTGAAATATTTTCGTATTGAAGCAGTGATAGTTAAAGTCACTTTATTGGATATTCACGGAAATAAAAATAATTGATATTAAATTTATTTTTCGAAAAGGTCATCTATTTATGAATTTAACTTGAAAAAACTTTAATAAAAAGTCATTTCATTATTCTGATAAATAGAGTGTATACCACTGATGTATGGGACCTTATTCATTTTTAAATATCGCACATAAGAGATTTCCGTGCTCTAGAGGGCACACTAAGCTTACTATCAACGGTTCTGAAGTTTTGACTAGGTTTACATAGAAGATAAGAGGTTTCTGTGTATTTTATTGTAACAGTGATTAAATTCATTTAGTTGTTTGCCTTTATTCCTAATCATTAAATTTTAAGATAAACTGTCTAATGCTTGTATTATTATCTGGTTACAACATTAAGTCCAAGTAATGCTAACAGAAAACGAAATTTGTACTGAGCAAAAATTTCCCATCCGATAGCATGCAATAATGACATTTATAATTCAACTTTTATCATCTTACATGCTAAATCAGAAGACAGTAGATTACACAATGTTTAAAATTATTTATTTAATTAAGAAATAAATATTTTGCACAATTATTTCGATACGAATACACTGATCAATATTTTTTCAGCAAATAAACTCCGTAAGTGATTTTACAATCTCTTGTTTCCAATTGTTTCACTAAAACTGTAGTATTAATCCGATCTAAAAACCTGTTTATATTCACTAATAACAAAAGCTCCACTTAATTAGCAAGCTCAACCGTATAATGCAGTTTCTAGCCTTACTAGGCTTTGCGGAAGGCTTATAGTGATAAGCTTAGCATAACGACTGCGAATGTCGATCAATGGAGGTCAATAGGCCGAAATGATGAAACTAAGCCTCTCCTTTGCCACGGACTAACCAGTATAATGTTTATTGTGGAAGAGGTACCATTTCACTCAGCTACTTTTTGTCTTTCCGCGTTTCACCTGTTTTACCAATATTCTATCATATAATTAAAATGTTTTGTTCATGAAAACCTTAAGACAGCAGCGGGGGCGTATCCCCCGTCGCTCTGCCAATTAAGCTATAGTGTCAAGTGGCAAGAGTGAAACTGTTCTTTCTTTTGTTTCTTTAACATTTTTTAAGTAGTGTCAGCGTTCCCTACCACGGATTTTTTTACAAATTCGGAAGGCCAATTGTCTACCTTTACAGATAGAATACAAACGTTGAGAACGCCTAAATATCACATAATTAGAATGTTTTGTTCATGAGAATCTCATGTGGGGATTATTATTAACTAGTTTTTTGCCCGCGACTTCGTCCGCGTGGACTTCATTTTTTTGCATCCGGTTTACATAATACCAACATACCGAAACACTATCTCAACTTCTGTTTTTTATATTTATATTCCCGCGGGCATTGTAAAGGATATAAAGTACATTGAGGCTTTTAAAGTGATTGTTGGGCGATGCAGTTGGTGGCCCATCACTAACAACCTTTATTTAACTACCTTTTCCCCAATCTATTTCCAAAAATGGATGAAGAATTACTATCTCTGAATAGCTTCACTACCTTTTATGGAATTTATAGCCGTTAGTATATTCTCATGAATAATTGATAGATGAATTTCATAAATTCAATCGAACCAAGTTTTATTATAAAATGTAAAAATTCTCTACATTAACTTTCATTTGCTATATCAACCCCATTAGGGTTTAGTTCCAAAAAAATCCTTTTTAATTGTTCATAAGAATCATGAAACAAACCATTTTGTACCAAGTTTCTATGTTAAAAAAAATAGGATATCTAATAAAACTACAGAGTGCTCGGCACAGACTAACTGAATATTTTATTGTTTCAATTTTACAGTGACATTTCTATTTTGACATCAAAAATAAAAAATAAAATAAAATAATCATTTATTTCAAAATAAAAAGATAAATCTTTGTTTTTTGAACGTCAAATTTTAACTTAATACTAAGTTTACTTCGGATTCGGAAGGTGTTTTGTTGAGAGAAGAACCCGTAAGAAACTCGTCAACACACATCTTTTTTTAACGTCCATTACAATTTTGGTGTTAGCCCGGAAACATCCTGCACAGAGCCCTGATGACACCAAGCCACTTCATCATTAATGTAATCATTGACATTGTAATAGGCTTTCGAACTAAGATTTCTTTTAACTGCTGCTTTGAATTTTGTTTCTGTTAAATTTAAAATGTCCTCAGGTATTTTATTATACATTTTTACGCATAACCCCATGAAAGATGTATTTACTTTTGCAATCTGTATTTTGGTACTGATATTTTATTGTTGTCTCTCAGGTTTCGAATATGTCTGTCACAATTTTTCACAAAAGAGGCCTGATTCTTTCTTACATACATAATATTTTCATAAATATATTGACATGGCAGTGTCATTATATTTATTGTTTTAAACAATTCCCTCAGGGAATCTCGGGATCTCAAATTGTATATAGCTCTTATTGCTCTCTTTTGGAGAATAAATATGGAACCAACATCAGCTGCTCTGCCCCAGAGTAAAATACCGTAAGACATTACACTATGAAAATAGCTGTAATAAACTAATCGAGCTGTCTGTACATCTGTCAAATGTCTTATTTTCCTAACGGCATATGCAGCACTACTTAGCCTGCCAGCTAGTGAGCTAATGTGGGGTCCCCATTGGAGCTTGGAGTCCAGAGTTATCCCTAAGAAAACTGTGTTATCCGAAAATACTAACTTTTCATTATTTAAAATTATTTCGTTATCAACGCACCTAACATTAGGTAATACAATTCATCTACATCTCATTACAAATGTAGTTGCACTTAAATAAACAATAGGTGTCGCTATAGTATATAAGTAATATTATTTTAGATACAAATTTAACACGCTCCCATATCAAAATAATCGGCACATGGATATTAAAAAAAAATGTACATAAATAAAACAAGTTTACATGGAAGTTACACCTAACTGTTCAACAAAATTATTATGCTTTTGACAACTCAAACTTTTTGTAAATATATCTGCAGGCATAGAATTAGTATTTAAGTACTCTATTTTAATACAATTATTTTCAACTGCTGTTCTGACAAAATGAAATCTAATATCTATATGCTTGCTTCGTTTATGGAATACAGAATGTTTAGTTAACAATTGTGCACTCTGGTTGTCATTATTTAACAATACAGGCAAATCATTTCTACATTTCAACTCAAATAACAAGTTCTTTAAGTATATAGCTTCCTTACTTGCTTCACATATGGCCATATACTCAGCTTCTGTCCTTGACAGAGCTATTGTTGACTGCTTTTTGCATTCAAATGAAATTACACTACCAGACATTTTGAACATGAAACCTGTATAAGATTTGCGGTCAATACAATCTGATGCCCAATCTGCATCGGCATAACCTATCAGATCTAAATCATCCTTTACATATTTCAAACCAAAATATTTAGTTTTTTTCAAATACTTTAAAATACGCTTTGCATGCTTCCAATGAGTTTCATTATGATTGTTATTAAACTGGCTAAGGTAACAAACAGGAAAAAATATATCAGGTCGGGTTAACATTGACAAATAGAGCAAACTTCCTATTAACTGCTGGTAGGGGTATTTTCTAGAACAATTATTATCACCCTTTTCAAGCTTTAAGTTTACTTCCATGGGTGTACTGACTGGGTTACAATTTTTCATATTAAACTTATTTAACAAATGATCAACAAATTGTTCCTGGTCTACAAAAATCTCATTATTTTCCCTTCTAACCCTCATACCTAAACATTGTCTTATCTTACCCAAGTCTTTCAACTTAAACTTACTTGTCAAATGATTTTTGAGAAGTTCAGTTTCCTTTTGACTGTTAGAAAAAACAAAAAAATCATCTACAAACAAAGCCACATATATTCTAGCATTATTATTAAGTTTCATGAATAAACATGGTTCATATTCTGATTTTTTATAATTTAAATCATGTAGACAATCTTCTACGCGTTTATACCATGCCCTAGCAGACTGTTTTAGTCCGTAGATAGCACGTTTCAACTTTAACACTTTGTTTTCTTTATTACTACATTCAAAGTTCTGAGGTAAGCTCATATACACATTTTCATTTAAATAACCATTTAAAAATGCTGTAGTAACATCTAAGTGAGTATTATCTAAGTTATATTTGACACTTAATGCAAACAACAATCTTAATGTTGAATGACGGACAACTGGGGAGAATGTTTCTGTATAGTCTATTCCTGCCTTTTGGGAGAATCCTTTGGCGACTAGACGAGCACCGTATCTCACATTATTATCACAGTCCACTTTTTTCTTAAACACCCACTTACACTCAACCACTGTAGCTTGCTCTGGCCTGTTCACCACATCCCAAGCTTTATTTTCTTCGAATGATTTTAGTTCCTCCTGCATAGCTTTACACCATTCCTTTGATTCTGGTCCATTTACAGCCTCTTCATATGTTATCAGTTGTTCTGCACATAAATTTAAGTCTGTTTCAACACACATATTACTATAGCCATATCTGTCAGGTTTTTTCCTTTCTCTAACAGCTTTATCTGGTTTTTCACTCTCAATTAAATCTTTCAACTCCTTTGCTGGTATACTGTCAAAAAATTCATCTGAACTACTCTGTGAGCTTGATTCTGCTATGTAAGTACTGTCATTATTGTTACTTTTCACTGTACCAGTTGACACTTCAGAGTCTGAGTCATCAGAATCTTTATTCTGACCAAGATTGTCAGGTGAGGACACATTGTTTTCATTTATTGTTGCTTGCACTATTTCTGAATTATCCTGCTCCATGACAGTAACATCCCTGCATGTTATCACTTTATTGGTACTGGGATTGTACAGCCTGTACCCCTTTATATTATCAGCATACCCAACTAAGTAATGCTTTTCTGCCTTTTTATCCCATTTCAGTCTTTTTTGTTTAGGAATGTGAGCCATAACTGTGCTTCCAAACAATCTTAGATGACTGACATTTGGCTTGCAGCCAGTCCAAAGTTCATAAGGAGTTTTTTTGTTCATCCCTGAAGCAACTGTTCTATTTTTTAAGTACACAGCTGTGTGAACTGCTTCTGCCCAAAACCTTTTCTCAAACTTTGCATCATAAAGTAAACATCTGGCTCTCTCCACAATAGTGCGGTTAAATCTCTCACACATCCCATTTTGTTCTGGGGTATATGGGTTGGTGCTCTGATGTATTATGCCATGTTGTTTTAAATAGTTCTCCATTTCATTTGAGCAAAATTCTGTGCCATTGTCTGTCCTTAGAACTTTTATACTGCAATTCATCTGTTTTTCAACCATAATCTTGAATTCTTTAAAACAGGAGTAGACTTCACTTTTTTTCTGCAAAAAATAGACAAATGACATTCTACTATAGTCATCCACAAATAGCAAGAAATATCTGAATGAGCCAATTGATTTGGTTTCCATCGGCCCACACACATCTGCATGAATCAAATGAAGGACATGCATACTTCTATTACTGCTATGTGGAAATGGCAATCTGGTTTGTTTGGCTTCACAGCACACTGTGCAATTGAACTTGCTGATCTCAGCTTTCTTGTCAAATTCTAAGCCGTCAACCGCACCCTCTCTCATGTCATTCATGTCTTTGCTATTTATATGTCCAAGTCTTCTGTGCCAAATTACATTTGATATCGTTGTTGCTGAAGCCGCGAACAAACATGCTGACCTGGTGTTTAACTTGTAGACCCCATTTATTAACTGTGCTATGCCAATCAGTTCCTTCTGCCGATTTCTGATGTAACAAAATTCCTGATGAAAACTGACTTTGTTACCATGCTTTATCAGCTGACTGACAGACAATAAGTTGGTGGTGAGTGTGGGAATACATAACACATCTTTGACGGCAATATCAAATTCCTTGTTGTTCACAACAGTCGTAATTTGTGTATCTCCAGAGCATAATACAGGCATAGTTGTTCTGTTTGCAACTATAATCTCCTTTGTAGTTAGATTACTTGACGCATTTTTTATGTTGTCTTGGCTGATCATCATATGACTACTGGCACCAGAGTCAATGTACCATTCATGCTTATCAAAACTGCCGTTAAGAAATACTGCACTGAACGCATTTACCTTTTTTTCCTTTGTTTGCGGACATTGGTTTTTATAATGACCGGTTTGTTTACATTTATAGCATTTAATCACTTTGACATTGACAGGTCGGTTTGACGTTTCAACTGTTTTGACAACTTTATTTCCTTTACGGCGCTGCCAACTTTTAGATGCTAAAAATGCGCTTTCAGTTTCACTGCTACCAACATTATCACTCATGCTCATGTCCAACAGTTTGGATTTTATGACGTCAGCAGATATGGCCAACCCAGAATGTTCGATCGCCATGATCATGGGCGAAAATTTATCCGTCAATCCTGCTAACAACAGCGATCCTATCCATTCTTCATTAATGTCGAAACCCGTTCCTAATTTTTGCGCCGTATCTATGACCTGCGTAACGTATGCCGTCATTGTCTCACTATTCTCGAGGCGTATGGAAATCAAATTTCGTAGCAAGCTAATGCTTCGTGTGAAACCACAGTCGTCGAATAGCGTCTTGAGTTTTTTCCATATGTCTACAGCGGTTTTTTCACTCTTGATATGTACGTATAACGACGAATCTATTGTCATCACCAATTTTGCTTTTGCCTTTTGTTCGTCAACGGTCACTGTGTTGCCGCCATTTTCGGCTTCTTGTTTGTTGATGTCGACGCCATCCAAAATTAAGAAATTCTCGGCCGCGAATGCCCACTCATCATAATTTTCACGACCCCGGAGCTTCGGAACATTAACAATATAACTGCCAGCCATTTTTTACAGTATTTCCAAAAACAAATTACAATTTAAAGCGAGACTGGGTTCATAACCTAATAAAATAAAACTACAGACAGAGTGCTCGGCACAGACTAACTGAATATTTTATTGTTTCAATTTTACTTTACAGTGACATTTCTATTTTGACATCTACATCTCATTACAAATGTAGTTGCACTTAAATAAACAATAGGTGTCGCTATAGTATATAAGTAATATTATTTTAGATACAAATTTAACAATATCTTAGTAAGTACAAATACGAAAAGTAGTTTGGCGCTTCGGCGGTGGCCCGTTGCTGCCCCCTACACTGACCGTTGATGATAGTGGGAGAGCTTGCAGCGATTGCTCGGGAATAAGGGGATGGTTCTGGGATCTCCATCCAAAATAATAGCTAAAGTGAAGAGATAATGCGTGCTATTATTAAATATTCTATCAGTGCTATTCTAAGCCAACAAAACAAATAAATTACAAAAAGTTTGAATCACCTGAGATACGAACCCGGGACGATTGATTCATAAAAGTTCTAATTAGATATTCATAGTAATTAGTTATACAAACCGCTTTGCCACGGGGACGTTACCGGCGGTGTCATATTTTTATTAGGCTTTATTTTCTATAAGTCTTACTATTGACAAACTCATTTTTATTTAAATGTACATCTATTTTGATTAAAATGGATGAAACCCCTTAATATTTCTAAAATGAAAATTAACGAAGACTCTGATTTGAAGTCCATCGACGATAAAAATAATCGCTGCAATATGTTGAGCCATATATAAATTAAGGTTTTTTGATGTTCCAGCGGGAACCCTTGCGAATTCCTCATTTTCAAGGATTCATTATCGTATCATTTAGCTTCTAAATTTACATGTTTATATTCGTTTGCATTATATAAGCCGATATAAAAAACAGTTTAGACGATAAAACAAATAGTACATCATCCCTCGGAAATTCCTCATTTTCGGGGATTCATCATTTCATAGTCATTTGCAATATATTACGTTGTTTTAAACGACACACAGCGCCATCTCCAATCCATCCAGCAAAAAAACAATATTTTTGTTTTCCCTCGGGAACATCCTTTTCTCAGGATAAAAAGTACCCTATTATTTAATTCAGGCTTCTTACTATACGTCTGCCAAATTTCAAATCAATCAGTCTAGTAGTTACGGCGTGAAAGCGCAACAAACAAACAAACTCACTTTCCCATCTATACTTATAATAAATCTGTAGAGAGGTCAATTCTGTACATGAAATATATTTTCAAAATAACCATCAGGTGGTGATTAGGGATCGATACTGATGCCAAAAATGCAATCAGTAAAATTTTTGTCTGTCTGTCTGTCTGTCTGTCTGTCGGTTTGTATGTTCCTTATGGAAACAAAAACTACTCGACGGATTTTAACGAAACTTGGTACAATTATTCTTCATACACCTGGGCAGGTTTTTGTATACTTTCCAGCAGAGTAGTAAAGGGGAATTTTGGGAAATTTTGGGAAAACGGGAGAAGTTACTCCATTTTTTAAGCTTCCGTCGCGTGTGCAGCCTCAATGGTTAAACTTACATAGAAATCATGTGTGACGGAAATATTCTTCATAATATTATCTAAAAAAAAATCCTCAACAGTTTATGTCTATCTTTTACGGTTGACTCACAATAACACGTGTAATTCCTGATAGCTTAGCAGTTCGGATCATTCTGATTATATTTGTTTACTCTTACGTTTGTAAACGTCTCTACCCTTTTTAGGGATTTATAGCCGTGAGTATATGTATGAATGTATAAATAAAATTAAGCAGTCATTGTATCTTAAATTAGTAATAAAAACATGTCTTACAATACGCATAAAAAACGAACTCAGGTATCTGAAATAAACAGTAGAGTTTTCATGAATATTCGACTTTCCGTTAGTCCCTTTATCTTTGAAATGTCCTGTTGAAATCTGTCTCTGTATTTATTACTTAACACCCCTAAATTTTCTGGCAACATACAGATGTAAATTTAAATAATAAATTTTGATGAACTTTAAAAGGGCCTGATATATCAATGATGTACGCTTCTCACTCTAAGACCATAAACATGTCGTAAAACGAAACTGCAACAAAAGCTTTGTGAAAATAAAGAATAAATAAAGGAAAGAAAAATTTCGACACAGGCGGGAATCGAACCCGCAACCTCGGGTATACGCCCCCGTCGCTCTGCCAATGGCCGAGGTCGCGGGTTCGATTCCTGCCTGTGTCGAAATTTTTCTTTCCTTTATTTATTAGTAATAATCCCCACATGAGGTTTTCATGAACAAAAAGATTTGAATTAAAAGCTTTGTGAAACTTCAGTTGGAAATCAGTTTTAAACTTTTACCCTATACACGCCGCAAACAAAATGATGAGAGTCTAGCTAAAAATTTCTTGGAAAATATACGTCGAAAAATGTCTAGTTCAAGTGATGAAGAACTAATTGCGATGTATTAGTATCTTTGGCAAAAAAGAGGCGAAAAGAAGAAATGACATCCCTTCATTGTGGAGAATATTAACTGTCGTGGGTTATGAAGTTATTGAAAGGGCAGTAAAAAATACAAATACTGTAAGTATAGCCATGAACTGAATGAAATAAAGTATGATGTCGAGCCAATCTTCGTCTGAATAAGCTAAAATGGCATAATGTTGTTATAGTTCCTACGCTAATGATAGTGAAAATTGGGCAATACAAAAGAAGCATTTGAATATTGGGTATGAGTATAAGTAAATAAGTAAGTTTATCGCTAATATACCAAAATGAACTTGAACTGATCTCGTATACACTCAGGATAATTAAATTAAAGTAAGAACATTGCCGTCACAGGATCGGTTAGCCCTAATTTTTATGCCATGACTACTGTTGCCCAGTTTATCTTTTAGGCATCGTTAAATTTTGTAATTTTCAATTGAAATTAAATCGATTAATTGAAAAAAGCCAATTTCACACTCTCGTTTTTACGTGTCAAAAGACTTTTAATCATTGAAATCGATGACCTAGTTGATACACTGTGGGATAGATAAAATGAAACACAGATTAAAATCGCTTAAACGAAAGTAATAAAACATCGAGTGAAAAAAAGGAAATGAATACTCGTACAGCATCATCGATACGAAATAGCGATCAATCGGAGAATCGACGTGGAAACTGTTTTCGTTCTGACTCTATTTTAGGCTGTAAGCCTGGAACGTGGCTAGCATACCACGCGTTCGGGACGTGTAGTGACGTACTCCATCTTTAAATGGGGGACCGTGATATCTACTGGGAATAGGGATTCTCATCGACAAAGCGAATTCATAGTTTTTTCGGACCTTCTAAAACAAAATATATTTACCAACATTTAAAACTTTTTGTCTTATATGAAAAATATATTAAACGTGCATTTGCAAGAACTTTGTAATTTTTTTTCATGATGGAATGGATTATGCGCTGCGATCACGATTAGAAAAATTAATACATCAAAGATTTTTATAAAATTTTCTTTTACTGTTGATGACGATAAGTTTTTAATGTATAATTACTAAAACACGTGAAAGAATGAAATTTATCTCTGGTTTATATTTTGTAACAAGTAACACTTTTAATATATTACTTAACTCAAGAGTTTAAATAGAATGATAAATAAACAAAGATTATAATAATGGATTGGGCCGGATGAATCCGGACCGATGGGCTAAAAGAGCCACGCAATGGGCTCCCAGTGTAAAGAGAAAGGGTGGCCGACCAAGGAAAAGATGGAGTGACGAGTTAGGTCTCTGGGACAAGAAATGGTAGGACACCGCTTAAGACCGTCTGGAGTGGAAGAAAGAGAGGCCTTTGCCCAGTAGTGGGACATAAATGGTTAATAATAAAAATAAAATATAATAATTGCTTCAACAAACTATTTTAATCTTTTTGTTACGTGCATAAACACTTAAGGAGAAAATATAAGGAAATAAATATTCTTGTAAGATAATAATATAAAAGATTAATTTATTTTATATAAGCCTTGTGATATAATAATGAGTAGTAAGAATTATCTGTCATAAATAAACCATCCAAAAATTTACTAAAATTGCTGTTAATTACTTTAAATTTGATATTCAAGAGTAAAATAAACGAGATATATAACTCGTGGTAGTAATTATCAAATTTTAACTAAATAGCTCCTATTTATGAATGCAATATGTTAATTGCTTCTAGATTATAATGTTATTTGCAATAATATGTAATTTTCCGTAACAGCCAGCCAGCTTAAAACTTTACCATATTTCGGTCATATGGCTGAGTTATTTAGGACAGTAATGGTAAGATCTGCCTAGACAAAAAAACGTATTTAAACCGCCCTTGCTGGTATATCTTAAAACATTTTGACGTTGCTCAAAGTTAGGCCCTTTTTAATCTCATTCATGAAAATTTTGCGATATGTACTCGTACTTTGTTAATTATTATGTCCCATTGATAATCTCATTACTATAAGCCCAAAAGGAAGTAACTAACATTACCATAGCCACGGTAAGATACTATAACATAGGTAATAGATCACAAAAACAACCACAGTGTTCTTAGTCGACTCATAGTAGTAGTTCATATATGATATAGTGCTTTTCTGAGATGACACTAAATCAGAAAATTAGCGTTTATTTAATTAATACGTCAGATCTTTAAACTTTTAAGGATTAGCATTATTTAAAAATCTTTTCTTCACTCATTTACCATGATTTCCTGAGCTATAGCCAATCTATAGCCTTTTAGGGATATATAGCCGTGATTAGAATGTAATTTTCTGAAATCTAGTTCTGAAGCTCTAGATAATACTTATTGCAAGTTATAGCCGTGATAGGTAGGTCAGCAGGAGTATTAGTTTATACGACAAATAACAACGGATAACCACATGATAACATTTAATTGAAACCCATTCAACTACATGTTCATTGTCAATTGACACTCCGCAACTAGGTTTGGCAGCTAGCCTAATTTGGTTTACAAGGTATACGAAAATACTATGTATATTGTACATACATATACTCACGGCTAGTATTTCATAAAGGGATTTCCAGGTTTTGAGCCTTTCTATGCAGAAAATGGGGAAAGGATTGTGGGTAAATCTCCAGAATATTAAATTACTTCGAATGTTATCCCGGGATAGATATAAAGTAGTCAATCAAGAAAAGATAACTTTGACACAAGACTCGAACCCGCGACATCCCGGCCAACTGAACTATGGTGCTAAGTTACCACTGTTGCGAAATTTGTCATTCCTTGCTTCTTAACACCTTACTGGTGTCGGCGTCCTCTACCTCCAAATTTTTACAAATTCGGAAATTAAATAATCTCTACATGAAGTTTCATGCACAACAAAGTTTAATTATTGAGATAAAGAGTTCGTATTTATTTTTGTTACAAGTTGACCCGACAGACTTCGTACTATCAAATTTGAGTATGACGAAGCTTAAGGTGTTTTTTTCCGTTACTCTTAGTTCAATCAGGCGTAAAAAAAATATTGTTCTAATTTTTCCGGGATAAAAAGTATCTTATGTTGCAATTGCTCTGGCGACCGAGCAGTGGCGGTATATCCACACACCCGGCGGGTCAACTCGCTGGAAGAGGCTACAGCGACCTTGAGGCCTAAATAACCTCTAAAATGACTGGTGCTGAAGGCAAGGGGAACCACTGCACTAACTTTTAAAGTAAAGTAAAGTAAAAGACATTTATTTGGCAAATTAACAAACACACACAAAAACAAAATGAAACGTAATAAGAATAAAAACACAAAGATAAAAAAAGAAAAAAAAACATGAAAAGAAATAAATGTACATTGCCAAAAGGGTATCGTCTCAGCATTTGTGTCTGGAACGGGACTCAGACCGTTCCGAGACACGCTGGTTTTCAGCCGACACCGCCAAATTTAAATAAAAATAATAATAACAAAATTAGATAGTAACGTATAAAAGTGATAATAATAATGTTTTACTTCATAAGCAACAACATTTGAAATACTAACAAAATTTACGCAAGCACATACCAATGAATAAATATAGTAAAGCTTATAAAAATAGATAGAGAATATGATATAATACATACAGAATTTAATAGGTGTAATTTACAATGCGATAAATGATAAGTCGGAATATATTTCAAGAAAATTTCTGACAGCAAGAACTTTGGTTACAAGCAACAAGACGGCAATAGTGAAGGTAGTCAACCTTGACCAAGAAGATGTACAGCTTAAGCGGGGTGAAGTAGTTGGTCAGTGTGAAGAAGTAGTCTGGATGAGGAGCTGTCATTCTCCAAATGGGAAAGTCAAAGTGAAAGTCGATAATTCAACTGTAACTGACTTGTTAAGTGAGATCCAGGATGACTTATCTTACTTGGAGAGGATCAAGGTTAAACAGTTGCTGGTGAAATATGCTGACATCTTCTCAAATGCAGAAGGGGACTTAGGCAGAACATCTTTAGTGCAACACAGAATTGATACAGGGGACGAAAGACCTATTAGACAGAGAGCAAGGAGAATCCCAATCGCTAAGGAGAAAGAAGTTGAAGAATTGCTCTCAGCCGTAATAATCAGCCGAGAAGGAATTCAGACGGATCCGGAAAAGGTGGAAGCTGTGCAGAAATGGCCGACGCCAAAGGACAAAACAGACGTGCGAGCTTTTCTCGGCCTTTGCTCGTACTATCGACGTTTTGTAAAAGGGTTTTCTGAGATCGCCAAACCATTGCATCGGTTGACTGAAGATAAGAAAACCTTCTCTTGGGATGATGAATGCGAGTTATCTTTCAATGAGCTGAAGAAGAGGCTTTGCGAGACACCTATCCTTGGATATCCACAGCCAGAGGGACAGTACATCGTTGACAGCGATGCTAGTAATATGGCTATTGGTGGAGTGTTATCACAGATCCAAGGTGACAAGGAAGTTGTGATCGGATATTTCAGCAAGTCTCTATCTAAAGCGGAAAGAAACTACTGCGTCACGAGAAAGGAACTTCTAGCTGTAGTGAAGACCTTACAGCATTTTTACAAGTATTTGATTGGGAGACCGTTCAAGCTTCGAACTGATCATGCTGCACTGAAATGGCTTCTCCAGTTCAAAAACCCGGAAGGACAGGTAGCTCGATGGATCGAACAGCTACAAGAGTATGACTTTTCTATCGAGCACCGTAGTGGTAAATCTCATGGCAATGCAGACGCGCTTTCACGTAGACCGTGTCCGGAAGACTGTAAACATTGCAGGAAGCAAGAGTCGAAGGAGGAGGTCGTGAAAGTGACTCGAATTTGTCCATTGGATGGATGGGAAACAGAAGCTATGCAGAAGGCCCAAGAAGAAGATGAGAACCTCAGACCCATCATGAAATGGAAGAAGGAAAAACACGATCAACCGGCTTGGAGTGAAGTAGCGTCCACAGGAGTGAGTACGAAAGCTTACTGGGCGCAATGGAACAGCCTGGTTCTGATCAATGGTCTACTGTACCGGAGGTGGGAGAAACCCAACGGTAAGGAAGAGCACCTACAATTGGTCGTGCCCAGAGCCAAGGTTAAAGATGTACTGCGGGAAACACATGACGGTGTTTCGGGCGGGCATCTTGGGGTAAATCGTACGTTGCAGAAGGTTCGTGCGAAGTTTTACTGGCTTCATTGTAGGGACGACGTACAGGACTGGTGCCGGAAATGTACAACGTGTGCCGCGGTGAAAGGTCCGCAGACCCGGAGTAGAGGGGGATTACGGTTGTACAATGTGGGAGCTCCCTGGGAGAGGATTGCCGTTGATGTGGCTGGACCGTTTCCACAATCAGAGTCCGGAAATAAATATTTCATGGTGGTGATGGATTACTTCACTAAGTGGCCTGAAGTGTTTGCCATACCCAATCAAGAAGCAATAACTGTGGCTACAAAACTGGTTGAGGAAGTGATCTGTCGATTTGGCGTGCCCCTGGAGATACACTCTGACCAGGGAAGAAATTTTGAGTCACAAGTATTTCAAGAGGTGTGCAAACTACTTGGAATGCATAAAACCAGGACGACGCCATATCATCCTCAGTCAGATGGAATGGTGGAGAGGTTCAACCAAACACTGGAGAGACAGTTGGCGAAGATGGTTGAAAAACATCAGAAGGACTGGGACAAACACATTCCATTATTTTTACTGTCTTACCGGTCAGCTGTTCACGAAAGCACGAAGGAAACACCTGCTTTCGTCAATTTCGGAAGAGAGCTACGATTGCCTGTAGATTTGTTGACAGGAGGGTCACCAGATGAGCCGCAGAGTGTAACTGAATATGTAAGCGATTTGAGGGAAAGAATGCAAGATGTACATTCCCTAGTGCGTGAAAATGGTTTACATGCTAGTGAAAAGATGAAAACCAGATATGACCGTAAAGCTAACACGCCGCGTTTCGAAGAGGGTATGCTCGTCTGGTTACACAATCCAACTCGCCAGAAAGGGAAGTCCCCTAAGTTACAAAATAGGTGGGAAGGACCGTACAAGGTGGTCACTAGAATAAACGATGTAACGTACAGAATTCAACGCCAACCTAGAGGGGCTTCGAAAATAGTTCACATCGATGGACTTGCGAAGTACCATGGAAGCAATAATACTCGGGACGAGTATTAATGTAAGGAGGGGGTAATGTTACGACATCTGTTCGCAAGTAGGAGATAGGATTTGCCACTACTAGATTATACTAGATGGCGTTACTAGTATTTAATGAGTCGCCATGATATCTGTTGCTGAAGGAAGTGTCACTACTAGAGAACAGATGGCGTTACTAGTATTTTAATAAGTAAAAAAAGGAATTACTAGATGTTTCTCGAATATCGACTTTTCGAGAATGTGGTACTAGAACTTTCTGTAATATTCGCGTATTTGAGATTTGGCATATATAAGAGCGACGCGTGCTACGGAGTTATTCGAGTGCGAAGAACTAAAGCGAGAACAAGCGAAATACTAGAGCGAAGAAATTAAATACGACAGTGCAGTGATATACGGATTACGGAAATAAGCTTAACGGTGTGGACAGTGTTACTATAACGGAGTAAATTAGTGTTGTTAATTAGTGCGAGTATCGATAGTTAATTATCGATAGTGTTTGTTGTGTTGTGTAAAGTGCGTTATTGGTCAATAAATATAATTACACCTTATTGCACGAAAGTGTGACTGGTATTTATCAAATTAAGAACCCGGTACGTAACAATATTAATAGATAGATATCGCGTACAAAAAATTGAAGAGTTATTATAATTTAAATGTTGTAGAATATATTTTTAAAATTATATTTGAACGACGCAGTAGAGGTAAGATCTTTTAGCGGTGGAGGTAAGTCGTTCCAGCATTTCGAAGCCGCGTATCTAAAGCTTCCTCGGAAGGCCGTGGTTCGATGTTAAGGAGTTACCAATAGATGTGAGTGACCGCGCGTATGGTACTGTGACACTGTCCGAGACCATATCAGTTTCTCAAATAAGTATTTGGGGATCTGGGTTTTTATAACACCGAAAAGAAGCGTAGATAGATGTAGCTTTCTCCTTGCTTCGAGATTTAACATCTTATTAGTGTTCAGGTAAGGCGTAACATGGGTTCTAGGTGGTATTTCAAAACAATATCGCGCACAAGCATTCTGAACTCGTTGTAATAATTTCCGCGAGCGAGACAGTAGGCATGGACCATATACTACATCACCGTAGTTAAGTTTACTGAGTATGAGGGATTCACAAAGTCTGATTCGAATTTCAGTTTTTAGGTACGGTCGTATTTTGTATAACACTTTGAGCCTATAAAAACAATTTTTTACAGTATTAATGACGTGATTTTCAAACGTTAAGCCTGAATCGAACAGCAAACCTAAACTTCGCGCCTCATTAACTTTTTCTATTTGTGTGTTGCCAATTTTAACCACAAAGTTCTGTTCTTCCATCTCACGCTGTTGATGTTTACTTCCTATAACCATGTATTTCGTTTTTGAAGGATTAAGAACTAGTGAATTTTTCATAGACCATTCTTCGATATTTTTAAGATCTTGGTTTAGATCATGTATGACTTTTACTGCTCGGCTCGGAGTCAAAGATATATACAACTGCAAGTCGTCAGCAAAAATTTGGTATTTGCAATTTTTTATACATTTGATGATGTCAGCAGTGTAGAGAATGAAAAGTACGGGAGCCAGGTTCGATCCTTGCGGGGCGCCTCTCGTAACTAGACGGTTCTCTGAATATTTTATCTTTCCACTTTGCCCATGGAGCTCTACTATTTGGGATCTCGATTGCAAATTACTATCAAACCATTTAATAGTGTCAGAACTGAATCCATAATAGGCTAGTTTAGATAGTATTAGGGTTATATTCATGCATTCGAAGGCACGGGAGAAATCCAATAACATAAGAACTGTGGCTTGTTTCCTATACTGGGCATACAGGATGTTATCTACAATATCGATGAGTGCGGTCGATGTGCTATGGTTTTTGCGAAATCCCGATTGATGAATAGGAAGTATTTCGTTATCTTCCAGGTATTTGCTCATTTGTTCATAGACAACTTTTTCGAGTATTTTAGACATACATGGGAGCAAGCTAATTGGACGCAAATCTGACATTGTTTCTGGATTGGATACTTTTGGGATAGGTCGTATAAGTGCAGTTTTCCAAGTGTCGGGAAATACAGAGTCAACAATTGATTTATTAATAATATGAGTAATGACATCAAGCGTATTCGGCAATGTCATTAAAATCATGGAGAGCGATATTTTATCTACGCCCTGGGCATTGCTATTAAGGCTTTTTATAATGCGGTTAATTGTGTCAGAGTTTACTGTGTAACTTGAATGTCGCGGTGCCATGTCTATGATATTCATAATATGTCAAGAGAGATATGTCAACACTGTCCTTACCAGGTATGTTTAAGAAATGTTCATTTAATGTGTCAGGGTCGTCAAAGTGCTCAGGCAAGTCAGAATCAGTATGTTTTCGCAGTACGGTAGCTTTAAGATTTTTCCAAAGACTTTTTGAGTCTTTTGAATATTTATTTACATACGAGTGGAAGAAAGCTTTTTTCTCGTTATAAATTGTATTATTTACTAATTGCTTAAAATCTTTATAATAAGTTCTTTTGGAGTCCGTTTTGTAAGCTCGATATTCTGAAAATGCTTTATCCCGTTTAGCCATCATACATTTCAAAGTCTCAGTTATCCAAGGATATTTCCTTTCCCGTATCAAAACTGTTTTTAACGGAGCATGGAGGTCAAAAAGTATTGTCAGGCAGGAAGTCAGTGCATTAACCATATCTGTTACCCGTTTCATGTTATAAATATTGCTCCAATCAATCTTCATTAGATCTCTATGGAACAAATCAGAAATAATATTATGGAGAGGTCGGAAAGTCACATATTTTGGGGAAGGTTTAGGTTTGCGAACTTTACACTCAGCGGTTATAAATGCATGACGTCCTAAAGCTGGGATATAATTAACAGTAGTAGTCAATATGGGAATGTCGGTCAATATGATGTCTATCAAGGTTTCACTATCGTCTGTAAAATGCGTTGGCTGATTCACCACTTGTTTCAAGCTTAAAATGTTATAAAAATCACTTAATATTTTATATTTAGTGTCATTGGTATTAAACAAATTGATATTAAAGTCACCTAAAATTATAATTTTGTCATGATCTCGGAACGATGCTATTGACTCTGTGAGCGCATCAAAAAAGGTCTCAACACTAAGCCATGGAGGGCGGTATGCTGTGCCAATAATAATAGTTACAGAATTAACTCTCAGTCGAATCCACATTTGTTCAACTTGAGGAGTAGAAGGGTGCCGTAAAACCGTGGCAGACAGTCCACAACGAATATAAAATCCTACCCCACCTCCGCGCGCGCGCCGGCCGGTCGCGCTCCGCGGCACGTGCCGCAGTCGGTAGCCGGGCACGACGGGGGCGCGCTGCTCCTCGCCGCGCCGCAGCCACGTCTCGTTCACAGCGAGTACGTCGACTTCGAAACGCTGTATACATGCGATCAATTCCTCATGTTTTGTACCAAGAGATCCTGCATTATGAAGTCCCAATTTAAGAAAATTCGTTTTATAAAGCATTGTAATAAATATTAATATAGTTAGGTAGCACGACAGTAATACAAAGGATAAAATACGTATGATATATAAATATATACTGATATGCTTATGAGCTCTTGCTTGTGGCAACTGCTTACCTATAGATATATTATTAATCAAAGAACAAAACGGTAATCGGTGCCAATAATATTTTATGATTATTAACAGTTTAATATCAATCTTGCTTAGCGGAACATATATATACAATTTGATATGATAACGATGATTGTTCTCAAATAGGTGACTGAAAGTGTGTCCTAATATTATCATTAGCAACCTATTCAAAAATATATGATTATTATTTCTATACATGCACAAATTTATAATATTTAAATAGTAAAATAACAAAAATACAATTCCAAATTTATATTGTTTTATCAACCTCTGTTTGCATGTTAAAAACCCTGTCGATGTCTTCGAGCGTGAACAGCTGGTGTGCTGAGGAGGATGAAGTTTTCCTAGCGAAAATACGGCCATCCTTCGTCCATACGTAGCGCCATCCTCGAGCTCGTCCTACCTCTCAAGCTTTACCAAAAAGAAGACGTTTTGCCTTCGTTAGTCTCTCGTTAACATAAAAGACTTGTGACTCGTGTGGTGGTAGACCTATGTCAGCTGTGTTAACTCCTCTTCTTGTCCTACTGTTCCTGATTAGAGCGTCTCGGATTGATCGGCGCACAACCCTCACAACGATAGTGCGAGGCCGTGAGGCGGCGGCGGGAGCGGCGGCGGCGGCGGCAGCAGTTGTGGCGGCGGCGGCGGTGGTGGCATGTCGGTTGTCGGAGCGCAAGCGCCGCGCGCCGACCCGTTCGGCCGTGATGATGTCGCGCTCGTCGAGAACTACTCCAATTTTGGTGGCCGCAGCTAACACTATGTGTCCCACATTCTCATTCGGATATTCTGGTATACCCGAAACTTCGACCTCGGTAACTAAGTGACGGCGCTCCTGTTCATCTATGTCGTTTTTCAGTTGCAATATGGTGGTCTTTAAGGAATTTATTTCGTTAGTCGAAAATTGACTTTTTAATGTGACTATTTCAGATTGCAATAGAGCAGTCAAAAAAACAGTGGTTGCGGTGAATTCTTCTTTTATGGCTTTCGTGGCTTTGGCTATTTCTGTCGACATAGCAGTTTCCATATACAAAATAAGTGATTTTTTTAACGCATCAATTTTTTAACTTCCCAAGAGAGTCATCATGATAGCACAGGATACCCTCCCTCATGAAGACCACGACCGACGAAACGAATAAGAAGAAGAAGATGTTGCAATTTGGGCCATTATTTAGCATTCTGCCAAATTTTATTTATACTCATTATGTACTTGAAGAGCTTTTTTGCCTCAAATACACAAACATCCCAACATCTAAACTTTCTCATTTATTTTGGTAGGTGTTAGGTATTTAATTAAAATAATTATTTCATGCGCACAAAATGGCGGGTGAAAGCTAAGTTCCATATATTGAAATTAAAACTATGGTATGTCACAAAACAGGAAAATGAATCATTTACTATTTCATGTTTCATATTAGTCTCTTTGACTCTTAACATCTCAAAGATTGATATAAATCTCATGAAATTTTGTTCATTACTAAAATAGTTGTTCGTCTGAACTCGTAGCGCCGTCTAATTTACTAGAGCATGGCTGGTATTTTCGTAGCACGACTACGAGAGACTGCTTCGCCAACCGTAGCGTTCTACGACTACGACGATAATCTACACAGAGCACCGAGTTGAGTAGAAAAGATTTTTCGTAGCAGCTTTATTTTAAAAAGCTTAGTATAATGTCTGCTTAATTGAAGGTTATTCGGTGGAACATTAAAATTGCAGTTTAAATTTAAAAATACGTTATTCAGTTAATGAAAGGTTACGTCCATGGAAGTTAGCAGATAATTTAGTGGACGAGGACTAACGGGGATACATATGAATTTGAGTTTCTATTCCCAATTTCATTTATTTCAGACGATTGTTATGAATATACTGAGAAAATTATTTATCCCGTATCAATATTTTTTTTTTTATAAATAATGGATGAATTCGTTTTGACGGGGGAATCCAGATCCATATACATATCGAACTATAACAATTGGAATTATGTTGAAATGTTCTCATGCCATGCCATGATTAGTATCAATATATTGACAAAGTATTAAACCATAATCTTTAAGTGACTTGTGATATAGTAATTATCATACACAAAGCCCGCAACGTTCATCAAGTTTTCACTCGGCTATGTGGGAGTTCTAGACTATTAAAGAAAGAAAAAAACTTTATTCTCTTGTAAAGGACACAAACAATGTTTATAAAATATTAAAAATCAAAACAATATATGTAACAAACAGATAAAACACAGAATGTACCTTACGCTAACTCATATTACAAACGAACGACTTTAACTCTATTTTACACGATACATTGTATTAATGGCCGCTAAAGTTTAAAGTAAAGAGGTAGAGGTAGTAATTCCTCAGCCAATTTTGGAAAGTTGAGTGGGGAAAAGATGGTAAAATAAAGGTTGGTAGTGATGGTTCTTCAACAGCGTCGCGCCCCAATACCGTTAGTCACCTCTTACGTACACCCACCGGCAGAAATGGGGTAGTGTTATTCTAAGCCAACTCTATACAGCTTAAAAAAATAACACCATTGTTCTCTAAGTCTACATACTTGCTTAACTGCAACTTATTGCTACTTATATTTATGAATGGTTCAATCAATTCAAATCAAATGGTTCAACCTCTGTTGCTTCTGTTGCATTCATGGATCAAATGAAACATGGTTTTTACTCTAATAATTTCTTATACCCACTTTAAAATCATCTAGAGTTTTTAATTATTCAAACAGTGGTATGATAAAGCATCGTGGTCAAAAGTACATGGCTAATATACTAAAGCAAAGCCATACATCCGGAGGCCAAGCATAAGCGCTATTTAATCGTCACGGTATCGGTTAGAATGAGATAATATTATACGATACTAAGTAGTAAATAATGCCGTGTAGGGTCGGCTTCGAATAGCACTACCCCATTTCTTCCGGTGGGTGAACGTAAAAGGCGACTAACGGTATTGGGGCTTTTAAAGGATTTTTGGGCAATGCGGTTGGAGACCCATCACCAACAACCTTTATTTTACCATCTTTTCCCCACTTAAATGTCCAAAAGTGGCTGAGGAATTTTTTATTCCGTAGCCCTGGCTACCCCTTCTAAGGATCTATAGCCGTGAGTATATGTATGTATGATACTAAGTAAGTGTGAAAACTATGGCTATTTTATACTACGCGATATCTAGTTAAAAGGTCGCTTGTACTAGGTATGCAGAAGCGACAGGTTTTCTCCCTATCAGGTAGTACGTTGAATATTTTTAATCAACGCTGGCATTATTTTAAAAGTTGAAATATAGTTCAAAACCTCCACGATTCCATTAAGAGTGTACGGTATGAATTAAATATTTTTTGTAATTTTCTCCTTTACAAAAACTGACAAATTCATTTAGATGTGATGATATAGACGCGCACTTGCCTGCTAACTGTTTCAAAAGGAGTAAAAAAACCAATCACCGTACGTACAAGTTCAGACTGAATTTTCCTCTGCCAGGAAATGAACTAGAAAAAACGTATAAAACGATATGGTATTCAAAAGCCGCTTTGTCATTCCCTAGAACATCGATACATTCTTCTCTTTGTTTTTACTGTACGTCCCCTCCCTCTTGCCATTCTGAAAGAGATTGATCACTACAGAACCGACGAGAACTTAATTAATTCTTATTTCATAACACAACCGATTGATAAATTGTAAAATGAGTTTTTAACAACTTGGAATGAATGATGAATTATGTGCTGTTGAATTTAGACAAGTAAGGCTTAAACTGCTAAAGTGAGGAGTATCGTCTAACAAATTGATGTTTGAAACTTATTAATTTTGTAATCATTCATTAAGATGTATTCTCTACTATAAATGTATTTATTGCGTTTAAATTATCACAATTGCTAGTAAAATACTAAACCTGATGGCAATCGTCATTTTTGCAATCAGATAGGGATTTTTGGAAATACTTTTAACGTAATCATTTGTGGTTTTGATGGAAGGCAACTATGCTGACCATGTGGTTTAGATTCGATTAATAAAAAACTCATTTTTGATTGTCAACGTTTTTACACATATTTGACATTGAAGCTGAGTAGTATGCGCTTAAAATGTTGAGTTGACTTAGTTATGGTAAAGTTGGTATATTCGATCATGGCCCTCATTTCATTAAAGGCCAATGCAAATCTGTCTCTAGCAAATGCCGTCACGGGACCAAAATATGCCAGGGTAATCCTTCTTAAAACCTTCATGGTAATCTATATGTCGCAGTCGAAGTGTATAATCAGCCGTTTTACATTACTGCTAGCCGTTATCTAAAACAGCAACATTTTGTAATGCGGCGGTTCAAGCATTAGCCGGATTGAATGTGGCTAGATATAAAACCACCGGTTTGCATTCGGCGCCATATGTCATTCAACACAGCTAGCCATAATGTATAAAAGCGAGAGATTAGCCGCCACTTTGAAAGTTTAGTACCGATTCTTAACACTCGTAGCGCTACCTGACATAACAACAACAATGGCGATTGGGTTGTTAAATTGTGAAGTTTTGAGTGAATTAAACTATCAAAACGTTATAAATATGTCGGTTAACAGTGACTTTGAGAAACAATTTCATTACAGATTTAAAATACAGATAATGCATTAAAGGTGCTCGCTCCGCTGCGCTTCGCTCGCTCTCTTTAAACATAACCTAACCTAGCTAAATGTGGTCTAGCTTTTCTTCCCCTGCAGGGGGCTTTCGCCCCCCGACCCACCCAAGCAGAACTTCAATTTTTTATGAAGACTAATCATTATTATTTTAAATGGTATCTGAAATATTTTAGGACCTCCGATGATAGGAGTTAAACAGTTATGTAAGAAAAAGCGCACCCGAGTATAAGTACGATGCGGCTAATCTTGGTAAATTAACCACACATATGTCTTTAGAAAAGAGTAGAATAGGTCCGACCTGGGATTTAAACACAAGTCGTTTGCATGATAACCGGTGTTCTACCCATTGAGCTACCACATCGTCTCTAAATAAATATTGTTTTTTTTTCACTTTATGTATTGTTTTTTTTATATTGTATGTGGTGTTATGTTAACATAAATAAATGAGTTATCTATCTATCTATCTCTGGTACGTGGGTCCTCTGAACACCAAGTGATAAAGTCACGTGATGTTTCAGAAGTATTAGTACATCTGCCAACCCCTTCGGGGATATTCGGCGTGAATGTTTATGTATGTTATTTATATTATAGGTATGGAAAAAGTAAATACTATATTGAAAATAATATTTGATAATCTGTATAGGTAAGAGAGACAAAATTCCTCCTTAATGGGACAAATACAGATAAACAAATTTTACAAAATCAAACTGTAAACTGTACAGGGGTGAAATAGGCTGTTAAATTTATGTTTAATATTCTCAAGTAGAGGGGCGTTTCTACGGGACTTCCATATATTTAGATTTTAAAACTGACAGTAAAATCATTTGAAATTACGCTAGGGGAAGTTTAAGCCAAATTAAGAACTAATATGTATGAATTAAATTTATATTTAACATACCTACCTACTTAACTAATTTTCTCTGCATATGAACGATTTCTTATAAATTTGTCCGAAGTAAAATTTATAATAATTTATGGCTGCCATTTTGTGTGATTATCCGTTCTTACTTGCATATTATTTAAAATTTCCCTAATAGCCAAATAGCCCTACATAGAGACTCATCAATAAATTGATAACAGTATCTTGTGTTACTCGTGACGTAGACCTGACATTTTTTTACACGGCACAAACATAAAATAAAATTTTAACGGTATTTTAATTACATACAAATAAACAAAAATTGTTTGAGCATAGTTAGCTTACTGATTTCTGGTCTGATCTTTTAACACTAGTTATAGATGTACCTACTTTGGTCTTTGCAATAAAGTTAAATTTTGGGACTTTTAAAGGATTTTTGGGCGATGCAGTTGGAGACCTATCACCAACAACCCTTATTATACCATCTTTCCCCCACGCAACTTCCAAAAGTGGCTGAGGAATTTCTAATTCCATAGCTCTGGCTACCCCATCAAGGGATTTATAGCCGTGAGTATATGTATGTATATGTATTAAACAATATATTAACATATAATTTGACGCCGTCAGTGGCCGAGTGAATAGATGACTAACTTCTGGGTCCAGAATTTGCAGGTTCATAAATGAATGTTTCTTAATCTTGGATATTTTTTAAATGTGTATCTCATAGTACAACTCATGAAGTTGTTTAAGGCTAGCTTGATATGTGTTATAGTATCCGTATATAATTATTTATTTATTTATTACCCACAGTACCCATATTTGCTTGGACATTCCAACAACGTGTAAAAAGGCGGGTCTTTCACCGTTTTGTACGAATACACTGTTTCGTGGCAGAAGAAGCATAACAGCAGAGAAAATACAGTAGAGAGGAAGTCCTTAAGTTTGTAATGTACGGTTATGTGATCGAATGAAATATGACGCGGTGTGAAAGATTATATTGTGAAAAAGATAGAAAAAGGAATTTTGAGAGGGTTGGGGAAAATAGAGAGGATGGATGATTGTAAATTGTTGAAAGAGATTTATGGAGGCAATTTAGAAAGGAAATTCTAGAAGAGGATGACCGCGAAGGACACATTCAGATCAAATAAAGAATGTGCTTAAAAAGGCAGGCGTCCAAAGTGTAATAAACAAAAGAGCATGTATGAAAAGATTGACAAATGTAGACGGAGCTCGAGAGCTTTGCCAGGATCGTACCAAGTGCCCTCTGCCTACCCTAATAGAAACTAGCGGTGTGAGTATATTTATGTAAACTGTTTCCTCAAGATATATTTTCCCGCACCGTTAACAACTAAAATACTCGTTTATTTTTAAAAAAGACGTTGTCATGGACCCAACTCGGGATTCGGACTCATATCTTCTGTATGAGAAACGGTGGTATTCTCATTGAGCTACCAACATTAAAAGAATGGTAAAAAAGGACTTGCTAAAATAATGATGTAAAGTTTATGTTCCAACATTCATGATTAAATTTCACTATTTTATATCAATTTCGGAACACAACATAAAAATATAATTCCAAAAAAACGCTAATTAAATTGTTGACAAAAATAGGATAGCAAATCTAATATAGTAGGCTTACTATTCATCAAAGCTATGTTTTCATTTAAACGTCAGTTTCCGTTAATTTTTTCCTGAAATTATTGCAAGCAAGCTAAAAAACTAGTGAGAATTTATTTTTAAAATTCTTTGTGGGAGTCATGTTAGAGCGCACACCACTGCGGACTCACTCGCACATAGCAGCGTCTCACTCATATTCCTACATCGCGGAGTGTAAATGTTTTTCGATTTAAGCATAGATGAAAATTATAAGTTGGTACAAAGCAGGGTGTACTAGCCAGTATATCTTTGCTATTTCCACACCTTTACCGTCTTTTTTGTTCGGTATATTGGGATATACTGATTAACTGAAATTAATTCAAACAAAATGTTACAAATGAATTGGTTTTAGTAGTTTTCCTGTAGGTTTACGGTATTTTCTACAGGTACGGTATTACTACTTTGTACAGGTCCAAATCTTCTCGTCCAAAATTCTATAATAAGTTCTCAACTCAATGGCTAAGTTGTACTTTGTCATGTGACAGTGTATTCGTACAAAACGGCCTGCCCCCTATTATGTGAGTACACTTTCCAAGCAAAATGTACCCACGTGAATACTCTGAACACCAGGTGACAATGTCATGTGATGTACAGAAGTATTAGTACCTCTGCTAACCCCTTCAGGGATATACGCCGTGAAAGTTTGAGAATTTTAAACTCAAAGAGTACAACAAAATATGTAAATCCCACGAAGGGGTAACCAGAAAGGTTCTAAATAAATGTCCATTAGCAATCTTTCAAGTTGATTGAAAAGTATTGTTGGTGATGGGTCTCCTGCCATATCGCCCGATAATGCCATAGAATGCTGATACACCCGAAGTCACGAGAAGGAATGGGCTTGTGCTATTCTAACCCGACCCAACATAGCTCAATTAGGTGTAAACAAAGAGGCATAATATCTGGATATAGCTCCGAATTAAGTAGTTGTGATATAATAAAGATGGATCAAACAAAAGTTGTAAATAACCAAAAAGGTAACATGAAACAGGAAAAATAGACGCTATAAAAATAACATACGCGTTTACTTCCAAATACAAAACATATCACAAATAAAATAAATCAAATACCACTCACTACAATAATAGATAGGCGTACATAAAAAACGAAGATAACAATAAAACATGAAAAATGGCGTCCGATGAACATGGCATCACGGCATCGTTCCCACAAAACATCTCGCAACGCAATCGGAAAGCCCGCGAAAATACATTCCAGTTCCCGCCATAAATCAACTTGTCAGTGTTCTGTTATAAATTCGCGGCTCGCCGCGGCGCGAACCCAACGCACCTGCCGCTGCCTGCCAGCATTACCTTGATTGCGAACGCGACTTTGCATTCACCACTGCACATCGTCTACGTATATAGTTCTCCACGCGACCAAACTATTTTGAACTCCCGCTCCCCGACTCTTCAGCCATTTCTTTTATGCTTCGAGGGTACGTTATGCAATTAAAGAGTTCTTGCTAGCTGGCCTAACACTGAACCATATCTCCAAACTTTCTTGCCTTTAACGTTCTTTATGCATAGCTCTTTGTTTCGCAGTCTCAACAGTAATGAGTCGGAAGTTTCTTGGAATTAGACTCGTAAGGTATGCTTTTTGCTCGTAGCTTTATTCGTGCTCAAAGGAGCAATAAAATTTACTGTTTCAATGCTGCTTATGTTAAAGATACCATAAGTTTATTGTTGGTTATACAGAGAAAGTTTTCAGAAGCATCTTTAAGCCGATAAAGCAAAAGCATTCATATCCAATTCATTTTAAAACCTTTCTGGTATCGCAACCAAGACAATATGCACAAACAAAAAAAAGAGATACAAATTCAGCAATAAATTAATTTTATGTTTTAAATGTTTTTGAAAAAAATCCGTTATAGGAATTCGTTTCGAAGAATTTCACTCAGGACCAACAAAGTGTGAATAATGATAGTTGGCAGTTTCGTACAGACAGCTGGAATGGTGTTTTTAATTTTCTTTCTTACTATATGTAAAGCTGCTGTGTAGTGTCGGCTTAGAATAGCACTACCCCATTTTTTGCGGTAGGTGTACGTTAAAGGCGACTAACGGTATTGTATGTATATGTAAAGGTGAAAGGTTATTACCTACTTATTATCACTATGGCTGTCCATGGGCTGCCTCACGCTGCCCGCAATTTATATTGTACAGGTAAAATGGCGTGGGATATTATTAAGGCTTCGTCGCTGGATGTTTGTCTGTCTATCACTTGGCTAATTCACATGAATCGTAATGGGTAGATAGCTGAAGTTCTATCTTATACAGGGTGGCTCATTCAAATCGGTCAGTATGGGAAAGTCTGAAACTATAAGACATACGAAAATTTGTTCTTAGGAACCATGTAACCGATTTTGATAAAAAGAAAACTGCATTAATACATTTGAAAAAAAAACGGTACCCAAGAGACCTACACAATTGATATCAAAATAGAAAAAGTGTAAGTTTATTTTTTCAAAACAACCGGGTTCGATTCCCGAGCTGGGTACAGTTTTTTTTTCAAATGTATGAATGCAGTTTTTCTTTTTATCAAAATCGGTGACATGGTTCCTAAGAATAAATCTTCGTATGTCTTATGGTTTCAGACTTTCCCATACTGACCGATTTGAATGAGCCATCCTGTATATAAAAGGCAATACTGACTGACTGACTTAGAATCAACGGACAGCCGAAACTACAATACATAGAAACTTAAAATTATCTCCAGGGTTGACATTTACTGTGTACTCATAAGTGAGCACTGCAAACGAAATTTCAGAAATTCCAACCCTAAGGGGATGAAGTAGGGCTGTGAAGTTTATATGTATTTTTATAAATGGTGTTGTTGATGGGTCTCCAACCGCATCGCCGAAAAATCACTTAAAAACTCCCATTAGACTTAGTCACCTCATACGAACACTAACTAAAAGAAATGGGGTAGTGATATCTTAAGCCGACACTACATAGTTTCAAAATACTTATAAAATAAGCCTCATTAGAAAACACAGTCAACCATAAGAGAGGGTATGTCAGAAGTTGCACTATATTCGCGACGAGAAGATCCGTGGAAGAATCAAAGTAACTTAAGTGGCAATTTCATTGGACAGGGTACATTGCATGTACAACTAACAGCCATTGTGGCTCACAGCCGGAGTGGCCGATAGTGGGTGAAAACCGATGGATGTGGAAAACTTTGGGGAAGCCTATTTAGGTCGCGCGCAGTATGTAACTAGCACCGCAGTTTTTTCAAACCGTCTATACGTGTTGTTTCATACAGTATGTAAGAATGCTTCTTACAGAATTTTGCACCCTTAAGATTAATCACATATTGAAATATTGCCTTTTGTCAGACTGAATTCTGAAGCTCCCGCACTCAGTCCCGCTTTGCTTCGGAATTTCCAAAACTGGCTCGAAGTTCCAAAAATACTTTGAACTTACATCATCGCTTGCGCTGTAAATACGTAGTTTTTACCAATGGCTATTCAAGTCGATTTATCTTTAACTAGCTTTTTTCGCGTGTACTTCATTTTTTGCATCCGGTTTACATCCAAAATACCGACTTCTGTTTTTTTATATTCATTGAGGACATTGAGGCTTTTTAAGTGAATGTTGGGCGATGCAGTTGGTGAGCCATCGCTAACAACCTTTATTTAACTACCTTTTCCCCAATCTATTTCCAAAAGTGGATGAAGAATTACTATCTCTGAAGCAGAGCTATGGCTACTCTCACATGGAATTTATGGCCGTTAGTATATACTCATGAATGATTGATAGATGAATTTCATAAATTCAATCGCACCAGCTTTTATGTTTTTAGATACAAAAATATCAAAAGTATTTTTATTAATTTTCATTTGCTATATCATTTAACCCTTAGGGGTTGAGTTCCGAAAATTTCCTATTTAATTGTTCATAAGAATCATGAAACAAACCATTTTGTATTAAGTTTCTATGTTCAGAAATGACAACATCTCAAGTAAGTACAGATACGGATAGTCGTTTGGCGCTTCGGCGGCGGCCCGGTGCTGCCCCTACACTGACCGTTGGTGATAGTGGGAGAGCTTGCAGCGATTGCTCGGGAATATGGGGATGGTTAGTCGTGGATCTCCATCCTAAATAATTGCTAAAGTGAAGGGATAATGCTTGCTATTATTAAATATTCTATCAGTGCTATTCTAAGCTAACAAAACAATAAAATTACAAAAATCATGAATCACCTGAGATACGAACCCGGGACGATTGATTCATAAAAGTTCTACTTAAATATTCATATAGGGACGTAACCGGCGGCGCGGCGGTGTAGATTTTATATTAGTCTTACTATTGACAAACAAATTTTTCATTTAAATGTTCATTTATTTTGATGAAAATGGATGATACCCCTTAATCTTTCCAAAATTACCATTAATGAAGAGTCTGATTTAAAGTCCATCGATGAAAAAATAATCGCTACAATAGATAGATAAGATAGATAGATAACTCGTTTGTTTATGTTAACATAACACCACATACAATATGAAAAACAATACATAAAGTGAAAAAATAATAAGCTAAGCCATATATGAGTTAAGGATATTTGATGTAGCTGTGTAGTATCGGCTTAGAATAACACTACCCCATTTCTTATGGTGGGTGTACGTAAGAGGCGACTAACGGTGTTGGGGCTTTTAAGGGATTTTTGGGCGATGCGGTTGGAGACCCATTACCGAGAAACTTTATTTCACCATCTTTTCCCCACTCGATTTTCCAAAAGTGGCTGAGGAATGTTTGATTCCTTAGCTCTGGCTACCCCTTATAGGGATTTATAGCCGTGAGTATATGTATGTAGGTATATATGTTATTTGATGCTCCTGTGGGAGCCCTTGCGAATCCCTCATTTTCAAGGATTCATCATTGTATCATTTAGCTTCTAAATTTACATGTTTATATTCGTTTGCAATATATAAGAAGATTAAAAAAATAGTTTAGACGATTTATAACGAAAAGTACATCGCCCCTCGGGAATTCCTCATTTTTGAGGATTCATCATCGCATCATTTAGCTTCTAAATTTACATGTTTATATTCGTTTGCAATATATAAGAAGATTAAAAAAAACAGTTTAGACGATTTATAACGAAAAGTACATCGCCCCTCGGGAATTCCTCATTTTTGAGGATTCATTATCATATCATTTTGCTTCTAAATGAAAATATTTATATTAGTTGGCAACATATTACTTTGTTTTAAACGACACACAGCGACATCTCCAATCCACCCAGCAAGCAAACAATGTTTTTGTTTTCCCTTGGGAATATCTTCAAAATTACGTCTGCAAAATTTCAAAGCAATCGGTTTATTAGTAACGGCGTGAAAGCGGAACAAACAAACAAATAAACAAGCAAACTCACTTTCCGATTTATAACATTAGTATGGATAACTGCTCGGCTTACCTAACATTATACATACAAAACACGTGTTTCGTCATATTGCATATGTCATCATGCATGTGTCATGTACCATCAGTACAAATTCCCTTCTATTGCTTCTTCAGAAGAATTGGTGCAACCTAACGACAACAAGCAAGCAAGTGAATCTAAGGAGTAAAGAAGCTCGATTATTCTGCTGCACGCTAACGAACGATACGATTGAGAATCGCACTCCGCCAGTCAAAATAAATACAACGTTTAAAAGTAGTCTAGCTTTTAAATGATTTATATGGCTTGTAATAATGGATCAATTTGATTCCGAAACTGAATTACGATACTTAGTACTGGTTCGTTTCCAGAACAGTTTCGGATCATTTCATTTAACATTTTGTCCGAGGGCGAGCTTCGTAGCTGGTTACAAAACAAAAAAAGAAAGAAAAAAAGAAAAACATTTATTCATAACTAAAGGTACACTTTAAACACACAACAGTCATCTTAAAAAAATAAGCTTATAAACTACAAAATTAATCATAATTAAAACTACTGTATTATATGACTATCAGTTTGCGATATTTACCGCAGTTCTATAATTCTAATATCGTTAAAAATCATCTCCAATTTCCGAATCCATGCCACTGCGGGTAATGACTTTCATACGAATGCCATACGCCTCGGGACATGAAATTCAAATGTGAGGCATTAAATTGGCCACATATCTGCTCTGCCTCACTGCAGAGGTGTTGCTGGCTGTCTAGTAGATACTACATTACATTAATCGGAAATACACGCACATCATCACACAATTGGCCTAGACCTCGCTTTTTTAACATACCCTTTTTATATTATAAATCGATAAAGGACATCAAACTAAACAACTTTGCCCATGGAATGCCTATCTAAAATATTGTAATTTTCAAAATATAATAATAATTAAAAATTGTCGTACCTAGTTCAAACTGAGAATGTATACAATGAGATTCCTTGCTTCAGTGAAAATAAAAAATAAAAAAAAAACATTTGATATATGCTTTTCGCTCTGTAAACAAAAATATAACTTCTTTCTGTATTTTCCAGTTGTATTGATCGTCGTTGAAAAATAATATCATGAAAATAAACCGGTAAGCGAGCGATTGAACTGGAAAATACCGAAAGAGGTTATGTTTTTGTTTACACCATAGATCAAATGTTTTTTTTTATTTCTTATTTTCACTGAAGCAAAGAATCTAGTTCTATACATTCTCAGTTTGAACTAGGTACGACAATTTTTAATTATCATTTTTTTTTGGAAATTTCAATATTTTTGATAGGCATTCCATGGGCAAAGTTTTTAAGTTTAATGTTCTTTATCGATTTATAATATGAAAAGGGTATGTTATAAAAGCGAGGTCTAGGCCAATTTGGTTTGGCTACTTAGGCCATTCGTACAGTACCTAGTTAATATTAACCCTCTCTGATATTGGCGAAACTATCCTTATTCTATGCACAAGAGGAATGCCAAAAGCCAACACAACACAACAATACAAAACTAGACATGCGCATAACGCTTCAGTGAAAAGAACTTAGTTCATTTAGTTCCTTCACTTCAAACTTTGATTATGAACACTATAGATAGAGCGATGTTACGTCATCCATTTTAAAAAGAGAAGCCCTTATTTAAGTTCTTATATGTTAAAAAGAGACACAAAATCTTTATTGTCATCTCTATCGCGTAACCCGTTTTGTTGATGTCACGCTTTTAAAGCTTGACAAACAAAGCGTCGACTTGTGAGCGATTTTGGTTTTCTTTTGATTTTGAGAAAGATTTTATTCATTTGTATATTGTTATTGTGATAAAAGAGACTCCATTAGTCAAACTTATTATTTAGTGAGGTATGGTTGGGTGTAGCGTGCTTGGCTGCGGAAGCCGCAGCGAAAAACACATCGAAGGATTGACTTTCTGAAGTGAGTGAGTTTTTTAATGTTTTTCTACAGATAAATACATAATAAATACATTGCGCGATCAGAAAAAAAGTGATTCAAATGTTAATTACGTTGAACTAGATTACTAGCATTTTCTTTAGTTATTTTGAGCAATTATTTAATAGCATAACCTAAAAATATGCAGTATCTCAGTGTTCCCATAATTCACGTTTTTCATCCTACCCTGTCGTTAGGGTAAAATTTTCAAATTAGTAAACTGATGTTAATGAGTGAGTATATTATGAATTTCGTCGCGCTATAGCGACGCTGAATGATTTCCAATTGTTATCTACGGAATTAGTAAGTAATAAATTTGTTATATTTATTTAATTTCTTCGTATTCATTACAGTTTTCCTAAAGACCCGAATCTACGAGAAAAATGGATTGCGGCCACTGGAAGATGCAATTGGAAATCAACCAAATATAAAATACTTAGATGTACGAATACATCATCTTTTGAAAAATGTGACTGAAATAGACGAATGAATTCGAAATTTTCACACGAAACTGATTTTGTTTAAAGGTCAATAGTAAATAATGCAATCAAACTCATGTACAAAATAGTGCTGTCTTTTATTTTTCAAAATACAAACATAGACCCCACTATACCCATGATGACCCGTATGATATTTACATAACTTGCACTTATGGAACAGCTGTTTTTTTTTGTCCAGTAACAAAGTTAGTCCCGTACAAAAATTTATTCGTAATCATGGGAAGATTCATCCCTGATAGTTAGTAAAATGCTTTAGATTTCACGGTGTATTAAACATCAGTATAAATGGTAAAATTAAACAAAAAAGATTGTATAATACTAGGAGCAAGTATGTATAATTATATGATTGCAGGAAATAATATAGTAAACAGTAAACCTTTACAATAAATAAAACGACGTAACAATAAATTGACGTAATCAATTTTAAATTAAAAAGTAGCTTTTAGAATGGTGATTATACTATTTTGGGGTAATTGTTTTCTAGTGATCGCAACATTACAGGGAAAAATATTGCTATCTAAAAGAGGTACTCTCCCGTTGCATTATGACTCTGTCTATAGTGTTCATAGTCAAAGACTTCAAAGAACTACAGATCCACAATCTTATCTTGGCCGGTAAGGGCGTCGCTGTCATCGATATTAGTATTGCCAGTAAATAAAAATTAACCATTATAAGGGAAATAATTTTACATCATACAGGCTAATTTATGTAGTACAGTATTGAAATGTCTTAATAAAACAAATTATATAATATTCATTTCATTAATAACTAGCTGCTATGTAGTGTCGGCTTATATTAGCACTACCCCATTTCTGCCGGTGGGTGTACGTAAGAGGCGACTAACGGTATTGGGGCTTTTAAGAGATTTTTGGGCGATGCGGTTGGAGACCCATCACGTGGAGACCTGTATTTTACCATCTTTACCCCACTCAACTTTCCAAAAGTGGTTTCTAACTCCTTAGCTCTGGCTACCCCTTCTAGGGATTTACAGCCGTGAGTATATGTATGTATGTATGTAATAACTATTATTGTAAGTAAGCAAGTTCGTTTTAATGTAAGCTAATTATATTTATTTATTTTTGCCCTTGTCTGGTATGTCTACCCGAATGACAGTGTTGCTTATCTTACCTCCCAAATGTTGTCTAGAAGAAATCGCTTTTAGCGATAACACTGCCAATGGTTCTTCTCTGCAAACTCTTTATTTTATACTCAAGGATTTGTTACTTGTGACACTCAGAGTTAATAAGTGGGTAACTACATAAAATCGTTTTTTTAATCCTGTAAATCAGAGGCTTACCTTGTCGTGTACTGTCTTTTACATTTCATATTCACACATAGATCCCCCAAAAAGGTGGCACAGAAAAAATAATTCTAAACATCAGATATCGTTTGGGTCATTCATTTTGCTGGGTCAGTGAATTTATGGGCACTTTTTTATTGCTGTTAACAACCTTGTTACATATAACATAACATAATATAAACGTTTACGCCGAATACCCCCGAAGGGGTTTGGCAGAGGTACTAATACTTCTGAACATCACGTGACTTTGTCACCTGGTGTTCAGAAAACTCACGCTTTGCAAGAACAGTATACTCACGTGATAGGGGGCAGGCTTATCGCCGTTTTCCACGAATACACTGTCACACGACTAAGTACAACTCAGCCATGTGGGTTTCCTCACGATTTTTCCCTCACCGTTAACAACCGTGATAAATTAACCACACATATGACTTTAGAAAAGACAAATTGGTGTAGGCCCGATTCGGGATTTGAACACTAGTCGCTTGCACGTTAACCGGTGTTCTACCCATTAAGCTATCACGTCGTATTTGCCTTGTATTTTTATATGTCAGACAGTTATGACTTAAGAAATGACACATTGGTACATCCCCGCATTAGGATTAGAACCCACGCATCAGTGTATACGAAGTAAAATCTTATTCAGGAGCATTTTCCCACTTCCCGTAACCCGCACCGCATGACTATCGATGCGCGCACAACTTTTGGGACGGTGTCAGCCTACTTAGATAAAATTTAACAATATAAATAATAATTTTCATGAATTTTTATATTGAATACTGGAAATAAAAGCGTTTATCAATAAGCAAAGATACATCATAAAAATAATTGTCTTTGAAAAAAAGTTTCCACTACAAAAAATATTAATGAGTGATAATTTATTATATACGTAGGTCACCCTATAATTTTTATTTAGTTAAGAACTAACTGACAATGACAGGCCGAAATTTCAAAATGGCGACAGTAGTACCAGAGTCGCCGCCGGCCAAGTTATGATTGTGGATCTGTACTTCGCGAATGTAGTCCAGTAGTCCACTTCGTTCAGCGGCTCATTAGACTCCTTCAGAGCCGTTGGACTAAATGAACTACAGAACGAATTGGACTAAATGAAGAGATTGAGTTGGAAAGATGAATAACTTGCGGTTCTTGCGTTCTCGTATCTTATAACATTCGCTAGTTCGCGAATGAAAAAAATGATGCTTTTGATAATGTTTAATTAATGAGTCCCATATGTTGTATTACTTGTATTTAATTTTGCAGAAATATAGTAATTTATCATGAAGTATCAGCAAGAATAAATATCTCGATTGTCCTCCATACTTTTCAGGCTTAGGACTGACAACCAAAACAAATAATATTTTCACTATTAGAAAATAAATAATAAGCATAATAAGCATAAACGTTCACGCCGCATATCCCCGAAGGGGTTGGCAGAGGTACTAATACTTCTGAACATCACGTGACTTTGTCATCTGGTGTTCAGAGTACCCACGTTTTGCATGGACAGTGTACTCACGTGATAGGGGGCAGGCCTAAAAAATAGAAAATAAACATTAAAAATAACTAATTGACGGGTCTCGAACCACATATTTATGTTTTTGTATTTGTGTAAACGAATCGTGATTTAGCAGCAAACAAATATAGGTCTTAACACCGTGTGTGGAGCGTTATTTTCCCCTGCGCAAGCACAGCAATGCATAAGTGAGGTGAACTAATAAGGTGTCAGTATTAGATTTGCGATCAAACAAATATAGTCTTTAAGTCGATGACCGAAGATTGATTTTCGCCTGACGGCATAGTGAAGTATTAAGTGAAGGAATAAGGTGGACTAATAAGCGAGTGAAGGAAGGAATGGTTTGCATTTTCAACTGAAGGCATTCAAAAGAAGCATTCATTCGCGAACTACACACCTCTATACAAAACCCGGGTGAAGCAAAATAAAATAAACGCGCTCTAAAATTAATAATGTTTATAAGAGATGCAAGTTTTTTAGAAAAATAATAACTATTGTTTTGAATATCTTAGTTTAAACTAATTAGGTAATTATTGCGGTTGCGTAAAAGGTAACAGATTTCTTACAGGATAGTACAAAAAACCGCCTAGAATGACTTCAATTATCAAAATTCACTGCATTTCTGGTGCTGCTGATGAATCTCCACCATGTTACGTACTGCAAATAGATGAATTTAAGATGCTATTGGATTGCGGATGGGATGAGCATTTTAATATGGATTTTATCAAAGAACTAAAAAGGTAAGTTTTAGGTTAGGAAATTTCTTATTGCTGATAAATAAATATATTTCATTGGTTCATTTACCACAAAATTCTAATAAAAAAGTGTGTAAATCTTTAAATTTTATCCATTAACAAAAAACATGTTTAATTTTTAAAGACAAAAGAGTGGTGTGAAAGATGATATTGTAAAAAAGAGAGAAGATGGAGGACATTAAATTGATGAAAGAGATGTATTAAAGCTATAGTGGAAGGTGATGTTAGTAAAGGATGACCATTTAGGATACATTTAGAACAATAAAAGAGCATGTATGAAAAGATTGTTGGACATAACAAAGCTAGAGAGGTTTGACAGGATCGTACTAAGTGGTGATTCATAGTTTCTGCCTACCCCAATGGGAAATAAAGGTGTGAGTAGGAGAAGCTACACAACCCTGTCGGACACCCCTAGAGATCCCGAACCAGTCAGTATTATCCCCATTTACTCTCACACATGCACTGGAATCCTCATAGAGTGTATCAGTGCACGTATAAGTTGACACCCCAAACCAAACTTGGACAACACCTCCCATAAATACTTTCTTACAACCCTATCATACGCCTTCTCTATATCTATGAAGGAGTAATACATCTTTCGGTTCTTAGCTAAGAACTTTTCGGTGATGCTCCTTAAAGAGAAGATTTGGTCCATACATCCCATTCCCTTTCTAAATCCTGCTTGCACATCCCAAATTTTATCATCCGTTTCATTCATCACTCTTTCAATCAAAACCTTTGCATACAATTTACCGACAATGCTGAGTAGGCTAATTCCACGGTAGTTTCTAGCCTCCTGGGTTTGACCCCTTTCCTTTATATAAAGGCACAATTACCGCTTTGCACCAGTCTTGTGGCACTTGGCCACTCGACCAGCATTTTTGGAAAAGGAAGTACAACCAGGAAGCCACCACCCCTTTACCAGTCCTCAGCTTTTCGTGTTTATCCTGTCACACCCTGCCGCTTTCCCTAGTTTCATACTTTTCATTGCTTTCATTATTTCTTCCATACTGATCTCACTGTCACTAAAGTCACCCATAACGTTGTTCCAATCAACATAACTACCGATTGGCGAAGAAATGGATGCATCCTCTTTTTCAAAGAGTCCCTCAAAATAGTTCTTCATCCGTCGTCAATTCACCCTGTTCATCTCTCACAACATTCACTCTCGTATTTTGGGAAACTCCCTTTTCTTTTCGGATATATTTCCAGAACAACTTTTGGTTATTCCAGAAATTATCAGAGAGTTTCCTCTCACACCATTCTTGCAGATCACGCTTTTTATTTTCTATTTTCTTCTTAACCTCATTCTTAACTTTCTTCTATTCATCTTCACTATTCTTCACTACTTCATCTCTTCTCTACTTACTCTCGCATCCATTCGTTTACTAGCTCTAATCGCTAATAAATCTAACCAAGCTTTCTTCTTATCTCCAACTGCCTCTTTCACATCTTTATCCCACCAACTTGTCGGTGGTCTATTTGTTCTTTTACTGAATCCACATACTTCCGTCGCACATTCAACCATTGACGATTTGAGCACATCATAGAAGAAGTTCTATTTCCAATTCATCCTTCATCTCCACGCAACTTAGTCTGTCGCCCAATTTCTTCATATATTCATCTCTAATATTTTCATCCTCTTCCAATTTCTCCACTTTTGTTCTCGCAAATTCAGTTGTCGACACTTTGGCCCTGTGACGCCAACGCGTGCACAGTCCCCTCAGTCGTGATATCACGAGAAAGTGGTCTGTGCCTACGTTTGTGCCCCTATAGACTCTGGTGTCAACAACCTTTGCTCTTAGCCTTTCATCCACTATCACAAAATCATCATACTTCTCTTGCTTCCTCTCTGTCAAGTATACATATGAATAGCTTTGTGTTCAAACAACGTGTTCGTAGATTCCTCTCCAAACATACATCAATCACTTTCATACCATTCTCGTTCACTCTTTTATCACCAAACTTTCCTAAAACTCTTTCGCAACCGTTGCGTGACATACCAATCCAACCATTAAAATCTTCTAACATAACAATTTTCTCATTTTGATCACACCCATTCGCAACATCGTCTAACAAATTCCAAAACTCCTCCCTCTCGGATAGTGATCTGGACATGTCCGGAGCATACGCAAATTATGCGCATCCGGACCAGCCCTACCTTCACCTTTATCCATAGAAGCCTTGGACTCACACATGCATAATCTTTCATGCATTCATACACTTAGCCATCCTTTCAGATATCAGAAGTCCCACACCTTGGCAAGCTCTGTCACTCTCGGTAACTCCCGACCTGATAGCTGTAAATGGGCCAAGTTGTGAAACCTCTTTTTCCTTGCGCTTCGTTTCATTTACACATAGAAAATCTGGTTCTTTCTTCCATAATCAAACATACTTCATCTAATTTTTCATGCATCCCTCCACACACATTCATCGTACTAAAGCGGGTATCTTTAGCCTACTTTTTGCCTCGCGAGGAACCACGGCGTGATGAGTGGCAAGCCACATCGCGGCCACCGCGTTTTATTGTTGTTTGTAAACACATTCGGTCCCCACGAAAAGCAAGCGAAATATATTGTCCGCCTAGCCAGAGCCCCGCTTGACTAGGTAAGGTTATTCAGTACCCGGAGTGCACCAAGCTCCGGGACGGCGGCACGCTAGCGACCAGGCTCACCCCTTGTCACGCATCCCTCGGCACGGCAGACCTTGGATTGGTGTAAGGGCGAAGATGAAAAAGCCCTATTCCCTTAGTCGACTTCTACGAGACACCCACTGGAAGAGATGGGGTAGTGCTATTCTATGCCGACACTACACAGCATTATATTTCAAATAACAATATTATTGATTTTTTTTTCAGACATATAAATAGTATTGATGCAGTACTGCTGTCACACTCAGACCCCATACATCTTGGTGCTCTGCCATATGCCATGGGAAAACTTGGGTTGAGTTGTCCTGTATATGCAACATTACCAGTGTACAAAATGGGCCAAATGTTCATGTATGATCTCTTCCAAGCTCACAAGAATGTATCGGAGTTTGATCTTTTCACACTGGATGATGTTGATATGGCATTTGACAGAATTACTCAGTTAAAATATAATCAAACTATTGATATGAAAGGTATGGATATTTATTAAGTTAAGATAGTTCTATAAGTTAATTTTAGTTTGATCATAAAGCTTCACAGTGGTTCTCCCTGGCTTTGAACTGATAGTGTTATTTATACAATAACATACCATAAACGATCACGCCGTTTATCCCCAAAGGGGTTGGCATTTGGCTTAACATGATAGCGCCATCTAGTGTTCAAAGCAGGTACCCACGTTTTGCTTGGATAGTGTACTCACATGATAGGGGGCAGGCCTATTGTTGTTATGTACAAATACACTGTCACATGGCTAAGTACAACTCGGCCATTTGGGTTTCCTCACAATGTTTTCCCTCACCGTTAACAACCATGATAATTTAACCACACATATGACTTTAGAAAAGACAAATTGGTGTAGGCCCGACCTGGGATTTGAATCCCTATCGTCTGCACAGTAAACAGTGCTCTACCTGAGCTATCACAGTCTTTTAGAACTAGTCTTGTGGTGTTACTCTTCAGTCTGGCAGTACTTTTTTGCTATGCACGACTCAAAGACTCAAGTGTTCATTCCATTCAACCCCAAATTTATGGCAGAGATACTAAAACTTTGAACACCACATAACATTTTATGGGGTAAAGCGGCTGATGTTCATACAGTTTTTTTATTTATTTTATTTTTATTTTTATATGATATCCAACAGCACATTTAGAAAACTTAAAAAAACAATGTTTTATAAAGAACTACAAAATTTCTTAGCCAATGACAGGATACCACTTAAGCATTAAAATATAAAACAGAATTAGTAACATTCTTACTGTATAACTTAAAATTTAAATAAAAAGAAATAAAGTTTGCTTAATGAAAAGAGAAAAGAATAATAATACCCTTACTTAACACTTATACGACAATTAATACACAAATATATAATATATTACATATAGACATACAAATATAAATAAAAATAAATGTATATGAGATAGATATAAAAATAATAATAATAATAGATACTATGTAAAAAAATTAAATAAGTTAAAAGAGAACAGTTACATATGATATTTACAAAGGTATAAATAGATAGATGTATTTAAAATAAATAGATATTTTATTTATTCTTGATTCATTAATTCTTGTTGCATAATCTTGATCATACAGCTTTTGAAAACTGGTTTGGATTGATAGAATATGTCGATGTTATCACTTTCCAGATCGTTATAAAACTTCAGGGCTCGCACAAAGAAATCATTTTGATAATAATTAGTGTTGCATTTAGGTATATGGAATAACTTGTGTTTGTTTGAGCGAGTTATTCTTTTTGGTACATGGAAATTAATCAAAGATAGCAGATAAGGACAATCAATTGTGGAATTAACTATGTCATGAAGAAATAGCATATCTAATAAGTTTCTTCGCTCTTTCAGAGGCTGGAGGTCAAACTCCTTACACGCTTCTTCATAATTTGTGTATTTATAATTGGACTTAAAAGCAAGGTACTTAAGAAATCGTTTCTGAATGCGCTCAATCATGTTAATATATACCAAATATTGTGGATTCCAAGTAATAGAGCCAAACTCCAGCACACTTCTTACATAGGCATAATATAAAGCTTTGATGCATTTTATGTTATTGAAAGGTTTACAAACACGTATCAGGAACCCTAAATTTTTATAAGCTTTGTTAACAATTATTTCTATGTGCTTTGATAAACATAATTTTGAGTCGAGCATTATGCCTAAGTCACGGATTTCAGTGTCTCTATCAATATGTTGTCCTCCAATATTATAGTTATATAAAATAACATTTTTCTTACGAGTAAAGGATATAACTAGACATTTCGCTGCATTAACAGAGATCTTATTACGTGAATAATAGTCTGATAAGCGGTTCAAATCAGCTTGCATTTTATGGCAATCATCCAAAAACTTCACACCTACAAAAACTTTTTTATCATCCGCATACAAAAGATGCTGCGAATGCCTAAAACTTAAATATATGTCGTATAAATACACATTATACAATAGAGGTCCTAATAATGATCCTTGTGGAACTCCTGAAGGTATCCTTACGTATTCTGACTTGTAATTACCTATTGTAACAGCTTGAACCCTATTCATAAGGTAAGAAGTTAGCCAACGAAACAGGTTTCCACGTATCCCTAAGGCGAAAAGCTTCTGCAAAAGAATAAGGTGATCCACTTTGTCGAAAGCTTTTTCAAAATCTGTATATATGACATCTACCTGGCAGCCATCATCCATGTTTCGACGCACAAAATTCATTAAAAGGCCTAAATTTGAATTCACAGAGCGGCGTTTGAGAAACCCATGTTGCCTATCACCTATGCTGGCTGAAATACTCGGGTATATAGTATCATATACTATCTTCTCAAACAATTTGGATACCGAATTTAAAATAGATATAGGCCTATAGTTAGAAATAAGGCATTTGGAATCTTTTTTATGTATTGGAACAATGTGTGCTGTTTTCCATACATTTGGAAAACAACCCTCAGTTAAAGAACGATTAAAGAGTATGGTTAGTGGCTCAGCTATTTCATCCGCACAATTTACAAAAAATATGGGTGGGAATCCATCACTGCCAGCTCCTTTATTAATATTTAAGTGCTTTATATAATATTTAACCGTTTTGGGATCAAGCGAAACATTGTGCAAAATATTTGTAGTAGTGTGTGGGCTCGAATCTACAGAATTAGTATCCAAATTATATGTTTGACTACTCGAGTTGAAAACACTGCTGAAATAGTTGTTAAAACCTCTGCATATCTTTTCACCAGTATCAAAGGTTTCTCCGTTATGTCTTAAAGTATTAGGGTACCCAGAATTATCTCTAGAGCCACGCATTGTTTTTATGTAATTCCACAGGTGTTTAGGGTTCACTTTGATACTATCCTCTGTGTATTTGATGTATTTTGCATGACATTCTTTTTCAATCGCTTTTGCTCTAGCTCTAAGCATAGAAAACTCATCATAGTCTCTGCTATTCTTGTATTTTTTCCATCTCTGGTGCGCCTTATTCTTTTCTTGTAGAACCTTCATCAATACTCTGCTATACCACACTGGGTAGGATTGCAAATCACGCATAATTTTAAGGGGGACATGAAGAAGCTTTACATTATTTAACTTCTCATAGAGCATTGCAACAGCGTCCTCCACCGAACCTTCGTTTAAAACTTCATTCCAGTTAATTTTTTGCAGGTCACAGTTAATATTTGAGTAATTAGCCTTGTGGAATTGAAATTTAATAGACTGAGAAACAGCTAGATATTTAAATGATATATCTGTTGTATCTAGTTCAAGAGCAGGATGAAATGTGTCCTCCTTAACTAATGGATGTGAAGCTCTGCTTACATTAACAAAGAAATTGCTGAATACCAAATCTAAAATATTATTACTAGTATTAGTATAAGTATTGTACTGGGTAAAACCAAGTAAGCTTAAATCATCTATAAGAACTCTTGCTGCTTCTTGTGTCGATTTATATCCTGCATGTTTGATGGTTGGTGGAGAGCTGGTCCAATCGATACAAGGCAGGTTCAAGTCTCCTATAACTAAAACGTAGTCGTTTGGGCTGTTTTGAACTACACTAGACACAGACGTTACCAACTTTTCTAGCTGTAAGTGTTGGTCTGATTTCCCACCTACAATGTACGACGCGCATATATGCAGGTTGCTCTTAGTTGTTTTAATGCTTACCCAGATAGATTCGCTAGAATTTATTAACCACTCTGTTCGCAAGCTAGCAATCAATTTCTTACGCACGCAAATTAATACTCCACCTCCAGTTGTTTTAGTTACTCTATCATTTCGGAATACTTGATATTCTCTATTACATAATTCGGTATTTAAGATGCCATCATGTAACCATGTTTCCGTGATTATTATGACGTCATAAATAGACAAAGAAACATTGCCATAAAATTCGAGCGTTTTCGTACGAAGTCCCCTTGCATTCTGATAAAAAATATTTAAAATATGATCATTTCCACTAGCCATTTTTAGTGTTGACGCTATATAATATAAGTACTCCAATTAAAATGTTAATTACACCAATGGTAACGACAAATGATTTAGTCAAAACCAGTCCATTGGTACATATTAATTTGACATATTTACCTACTTTGCGAAAGACCCATCTAAAGCCAAAAATGTTGATCAGATTAAGTACTAGTTTTATTAAAATTAATTGATTTAACAAATGTAGTAAAGAGTAACATAATGATATTATATAATAATAATAAGACCTATTTATAAGTTTAAGTAAAACTCTATGCTTTTTTGTATAACTGTTCAGAAATAAATACATAAAATAAATAAAACATATAAAATGACGTATAATAATAAAATAAAAATACATAAAACATACGAGATATATACTTGTAATCAAATAAATCAACTCAGATATACGACTTTGTTTTAAAAAAGAGAAAATTATACATGAATATTTTTTAACAATTAAATTATTAACAAAAAACAGGCTAAACAATTGTTTTAAGAAAGTCCTTGGTTTTGATGATGACGGCTTTGGATTTTTCATCCTTCCTGAGAAAAATCTGCCCAAATTTAACCCATACAAAAGCATAACCACGTTCCCTCGCAAATGCTCGCGTCGCCGCGTATAATTGTTTCGTTTCAGGGGAAAGGTGTTCGTTTAAATAAATACGACGGCTCTCGCCTGGCACTTCTATGTGGTTTGAGCTCAGTTTATCACTGGAATGTTTCTTATTAAACCGTGATGCTGCAGAGATGAGATCATCCCGTAAGCGAGGCGACGCTAACGTAACCAATATATTTCTTGGGCGCTTCGAGGCAGGGTCAAACTTCGCTACACGACGGACAGCAAGTATATTCACCTCCGCTACCGGGCATTCCAATTTTGTGCATAGGGATTTAAATATGGCATTCACATTTTCATTGGGGCATTCGGGAACAGCCTGGATTTCCAGATTTCGTTCTCGGGACATTTTTTCCAAAACACATACGGTTGCTTTTAAGTTAGTGCATTCCGACTGTAACTCCTTGAAAGCGCATTCTGTCTGTTTTAAATTTTCTTTAAGGGTTTTCACCTCATCCATTAGGAAATCGGTTGTTTTAGTAAACTCTTCTTTTAAAGAACTCACAGCGTTGCTCAACTCAGATGCGATCAAAGCTTTAAAATCTTGAATCAATGAAGTACGCAATTCTGTCATGGTGAGTATAAGTTTTTGGCTCAGTAAACTATCAATGCTTTCCAACGACAGGGAAGCGGTAGTTGAACTAGTATTAGCCATGATGAGACAGGGAACCTGTTGCGCTTGCCTCATAGGAGAGTTTTCATCACGTTTCCTGCGCCCAGCATTGACATTTAAGCATGATGGGCATTTGAGGCCCGATATTGTTTCAGAACTTATAGACGAGATATCACCCTTTCCCAAATTTAAGCATTTCAAACAGTATTTAGATTTACAAAAGTTGCATTTCAAATGATTGTCGTCTTTTATTATCGTAGAACATCCCATACAATTCATCTTGAATGCGATCTATAGCCTATAAAAAAGTACAGGCAAATAAATATTGATAGCTCTGTTATAAGAATTATATTGTGTAGTCTTACTAATCAATCAAGCAAAATAAATAGTGTGTAATGTTGTTCACAATTTCGCCGCGGTGCTGCTATGCTGCTTTGGTTCAGCGGTCCAAGCGCTTGACCCGCACTCTCGAGGTTGAGGGATCGAATCCAGCGAGCCGCAATCCTTTTTCTCTTTAGTCTTCACCTGCGCTTCACATAAACCGACGACGCACGTCACTTCACGAACGAGAGAGAGGTCCGACACAAAGCAAGATGGCCGCGGGCACCAATGGGATACGCCACAAGATGAAACAGGAGGGACCGAGTTTAGAACAAATTGCAGTTGTTAAATAAAACAAAACTAAAATAGGTGAATAACTTCGACAGCACACAACAAAACACACGTCCGTTCGCAAGAATGTACTAACGACGAATTATTCGTCTTACAAAAGCGAGCTATCTGATCTATCTACATGTTAAGGTCGAGGTATTCGTTGCGCGAAATATTTAAAGATATTGGCATTTTAACTGTTCCTTGTCAATACATATTTGAGAATTAATGTATGCCAAAAAGCATATTGGACAATTTAGTAAAGTTAGTGATAGGCATACTGTTAACACTCAAAATAAGGACAAACTTAACGTACCGAAGTGGAGACTTAATAAAGTAAGTAACTCCTTTATGGGACTATCCCTCAAAATGTTCAACAAACTTCCTTCTGACATATTGGAATTGCCTTTGGCATCTTTTAAAAAGGCAATTATAGCCATGCTTTTAAAGAAATCTTACTACAGTGTTCAAGATTTTTTAAACGACAAGAACCCAACGCGCACATGGTGTCCGTAAAGCTATAAATCTTCCCTCGTTATTCCCAGGAATAATTGTCTGGTGAGGATTTTTCTTCTCACGTTATGTGATTGGTTTTTGTGATGGTTAATTTAGTTTAATTATGTCAAACTAGCACTTGGTTTGGTCGCATAGAAAATCTTTTATAAAGTAAAAATATTATCCAAAATTGTACAAACCATCTTATGAAAAAATGAGAATGTAAAGAGTCTCTTTGTTGCTTCTTCTCTTTACGAACACGTTCCGAAGCAACGGACTAATGATAAATTTAAAAAATTTGACGTTCAAAAAATGTTAGTTGTTAACTTAATTTTGAAAAATAAACTTTTTGATTTTTTGACTTTTATTATTGTTTAGAGTACCCATGTTCTGCTTGAACAGTTTACTCAAGTGATAGAGAGCAGGACTATCGACTGTTTTTATTTGCATACCTGTCATATGACTAAATATAGCTTAGCTGTTTATGACAGACAAACCAACATAGAAACAAATCTTTCCACAAACAAAATAAATATTTGCTACTCAATCCCGAATGAAATTAATAATGATCTTAAATGAGTAGTAAATCATTCTTTGTACACATTTTAATCTCTTACTATTCATAATAAAATACATAGATTATCATGTCAAAAAGTGCTGAGTACTGATATATTTCTCATTATATTTCAGGCAAAGGCCAAGGTCTCCGTATAACCCCACTTCCAGCTGGCCATTCTCTCGGCGGGACGATATGGAAGATATCAGCCCCAGGAGAAGAGGACATCATATATGCACCTGATTTCAACCACAAAAAAGAAAGACATTTAAATGGCTGTGAGATAGAGAAATTGCTGAGACCCTCCATTATGATGGTTGGGGCTATGAATGCGGATTATGTGCAGCCAAGAAGAAGATTGAGAGATGAGAAATTGATGAGTAAGTCCTTCTTTTTTGGTTTGACTTCTTGTGGTTAGAAAACAAGTTGTTTAGATCAGACTTTGCAAGTTTTGATCCTGGCTTAAAACAACATTCATACGTTGCATTTGGTTGTTTCTTACATTTGCTTGTTTATATATTCATATATATTTATATATATATATATATATATATTCACTTTATTATATTAAAACGTGTAGTAAAATAATTTCACAACTTTTTACAAAATTTGAGCTTAGGGAGGAGTATGAAATATCACACACTTTTTATTTATATAATGAAGCAGAACATATTTATTAAGTGCATACGAAGTACATTCAATGAAAAAAAATATTACGCATATAACTATACACAAATGTATGAGACAGAAGCCGAGTGGTTATTTTAAATTGTATCTGTAGCTCGCATCCTAAGCAGTCTCCGAGGCGACGGCTGCGTGCTAGTGTGTTGCGATACGGCCGGCCGCGTGCTAGAGCTGGCGCATATGTTGGACCAACTTTGGCGGAACAGGGACTCGGGGCTGCTGGCCTATAATCTGCTGCTGCTTTCTAATGTCAGCTATAATGTCATGGAGTTTGCTAAAAGCCAGGTGAGTGAGTTAACTACCTAGTTGTTATCAAAGCCCATATATTTCCTCACTGTGGGGCTTAAAACTATAGGCGCTCATGTACACAAAACGGTTTTCCGCCGGAGTTAAGCACAGTTTGCGAGCCGGGTCTACGGGCGGTCGTCAGTCGTGTATGAAACTCTCAAAAATGGGTCAATATCTTTTAATTGACACAAAATAGTGTTTTGCTGGAAGAAAAACCCAGTATGAAACTTCTTAATCAACACATATATTTTGACAAATCACAATTTGGGTATTGATACATTCAGCACATATCCCTGATTACTAAAATGTTATGTTACATGATCTAGAAGTAAAATAATATAAGCATTCTTTAATCTTTCAGATAGAATGGATGAGTGACAAACTAACAAGAGCATTTGAAGGGGCAAGAAGTAATCCCTTCGCACTAAGGCATCTACAACTGTGTCATTCTGTAGCTGAGGTCACTCGGACCCCAGGGCCCAAAGTTGTGCTTGCTACATTCCCAGACCTTGAAGTGGGATTCGCAAGAGACCTCTTCGTGTTATGGGCACAACAACCCCAGAATTCCATCATTTTGACTGCCAGGTTTGTTGATATTTTTTTAATATTTTGAACATAGTTTACTGCCAGTAAAACTTAAACATAGTATTCACGCTGTATACCTTGAAATCCTAGCATCTAGCATTTTCCCTGAAGTGTATATGAGCAGAACTTTCCCACCACGCCAACTCTCTTTTACCAAGTTTGTCCATGGCGCTAACTGAAAACCAGCGTATGGGAAATTCATCAACCAAGTTGTTTGACTTTCTCATACACATGCTGAGTTGGTGCCTTTTTGGTGCATTCTTTTTTTCTTTTTTTTTTCTTTTTGTAAACTTACTCTGTATTTGTTGTTGTGTGCCAAATAAAAAATTTTTCTTCTTCTTCTTAAAGTGTACATACATACATCACAGCCCATACATATATCCCTATCCAAGGGGCTTGAGCCTACCCTATATAGAGTGATTTGTCCATAGTCCACCACGCTGGCCAGTTGTGGGTTGGCAGTTGACAGAGCGTAATAGTAGCCGGGACCGACGGCTTAACGTGCCCTCCAAAACACGGAATCATCTTAATTTTCGGATAATCAGGTGATTCAAGCCTGCAATATCCTACCAAACTGGGTTAAATCTTACAAATTAAATTTGTATGGTTACCACCCCCCGGGAATCGAACCCATGACCTCACTACTTGAAACCAAGTGCTTAACTGAAAGACCACGGAGGCAGTTAAGTGTACATAAATCTTTCAAATGATCCCTGCATTTAATAGAAAATACAAGGTCATTCCTTGCACTAATTCGAATGAATCTTTTGAAAATGTATATATTCTACTCATATCTTATAATGTCTTTCCTCCATAATTCATACATACATACATATACTCACGGCTATAAATCCCTAGAAGATAATAATCCCTTTTGGAAGTTCAGTATTCCATAATTCCTTATAAATAATGTTATATTACAAAAAATCTAATGCTACACCTATTTAATGTAAAAATATCATAAATACCAGGTCATCCCCAGGCACCCCAGCCCTTGATCTGCTAGAAAACGTTGTGGGAACCCACGATAGAGCTGTCAGTTCGCAAAAAAATCGACCAACCTATCTATCTATCTACTCATACCTATCTGTATTCCTTACATATTTATAACTTTTTTTATATATAGCCTAATTTTGTTTCCCACTGCTGGGCAAAGGCCTCACAATTTTGAGCCCACACATCTCTGTCCGAGGCTGTGCACAACCACTCTGGATCGAACCTGTCCAGGTCATCCCTCCATCTCCTCCTAGGCCTTCCCCTACGCCGGTGTCCATCTGTAGGCACCCATTTAGTGGCTGTTTTAACCCATTTTTCCGGATGCATTCGACAGACATGTCCGGCCCAGGTCCACTTGAGTTTGGCAGTCTGAACATTAGCGATCCCAGTATTTGAGCGCAGTGTGGTGTTTCGAATGCGATCTGTGCGTTTGACACCCAGAATACTGCGCTCCATTGCTCGCTGGCAAACCTTAAGTTTGGACTTTTGACGTTCGGTCAATGACCACGTTTGTGCGCCGTAAGTTAGGATTGGCAGGATGCACATGTCGACAAGTTTGCGCTTCAGGGTTAACGGAAGGTTACCCTTCATCAGCTTCTTCATGGACCAGTAGCTCTTCCAGGCGTTCGAAACGCCTCGTTCGATTTCTTTGTCCTGCCTGTTTTCGAAGGACACTATCTGGCCCAAGTAGATGTACTCGTCGACGTATTGTATTTTCTGCCCATCAACCACTACCTTACGCTTTGCGCCGTTAGTCATTAGTTGGGTTTTTGACCGGTTCATCTTTAGTCCAACCTCAAGGCTAGCAGTGAAGCAGCTTCTGAAGTTCCGATCGAGATGATTCAAACAGTACAATGTCGTCGGCGAACCGAAGTTTTTTCAGCCTTCGGTCGCCGAGGCAATGCCCCTGTTTTGCCAACAACTTTTCGAAGACCTCCTCGAGGGTACTCGTGAATAATTTTGGAGACAGAGGGTCTCCCTGTTTCACACCTCTTTCTATTTGGAATGACGGACCTGAGGATGCTGATATTTTGATATTGGCTGTGCTTTGGTTGTATACTGCTTGAATAGTGTTAATATAAGTGGGGTTGATGTTCTGGTTATTTAGAGCGGATATAATTGCTGAGTGTGAGATGCTGTCAAAAGCTTTTGAGTAGTCTACAAAGGCTAAGTAGATATATTTATAACTACACTGTCAATATTTATTTTTTACCGCTATGATTTTAACTTACAATAATATCATAATTTCGACAGGACGTCCCCTGGCACCCTAGCCCGTGATCTGCTAGAAAACGGGGGAGACCGCACGATAGAGCTGGCAGTTCGCAAGAGAGTACGGCTGGAAGGAGAAGAACTTGAAATGTTTATGCAGCAACAGAAGATGAAACAGTCGCATATTGCCAAGTAAGCGCTTAAGATTTATAAATTCTATAGTAAGAAGGGTGTTTTTCGCAATTTGATTTTAAACTAAAACTCAATTTTCACGTTGTAACATTACGTGTAATTTGTAACATCCTGTTCGGATTATCCAGGTTCTGCTTCACAATATGTAGTGCAAATCCATTGTGAAATTTGCAATACACAAGAGATATGGTAAAACTTTTTTTACCATAACTCGCTTTTTTTACGCTTTTTTTATCGTATATATTTATTTATTGTATCTTATGCATCTCAAACTCCGAGCCAAAACGTAACACAATTTCGCCAACCTATCAACTACAAAAATAACAAAACTTCAACTTGAAACTAATCATTATTTTCCGATACTTTCTCGACTTATAATACAGTTATATTGAATCCGCAGAGAAGAGCTTGGCGGCATATCATCAGACTCGGACTCAGAGGGCGAATTAGAAATGTGGGTAGTAACGGGACGCCACGACATCCCAGTGCGGCACGAGCACCGCGCCAACGGACACTTCAAGAGCAACAAGCGGCACCACGCCATGTACCCGGCGCCCGACGACCGCGCCCGCCACGACGACTACGGGGAACTCATCAAGGTATGTATCTATACCATACATACATATACTCACGGGCCTAAATCACAAAAAGGGGTAGCCAGAGCTTCAGAGCTAGAAACTCCTCAGCTACATTTGGAAATTGATGGCAGACGAGATGGTTTAAATAAAGTTTTGTTGGTCATGGGTCTCTAACCGCATCGCCCAAAAACCTCTTAAAATAAGCCCCTTACCAGGCATCCGTCACTCCATGTACTTGCGCGCTATAATAGGGAATATGCATAAAATTTTAAATGCCCTAAAACTTTTTTTCACGAATACTTATTATCGCAATATTATAATGAATAGGTTTTTTTTAACTTACTTATTATTTAAACCCCTAAAATAATATTCAAAAAGTGCAAAATAAGGGATCGAAATTCAAACTTCCAAAACGCGCCACCATCGGTTGAACGAAATGTGACGTCATCTGACACGAAATTGTATTCAAAAGCGTCGAAAACACTAAGGTAAACACCCACTGGACGTGTCATGTGACGTCACATATAGCGCGCGTAAAATGGCGGCGTTTGAACTGCTTAAATTTTTTAAAAGTTTTCAATTTCAATTTTAAAAATATCTAGATGATTTTGAAGCCCAGTAATATTTTTTTCTACGTTATAAAATAGTAAACTATTAATTTAAGACAAAAAAGAAAAACATGAATATTCCCTATTACCTACCGCGGCGGGGCCGAATGGTCTCGGGCCGCCGGCGGCCCAAGTTCAGTGCGGTTGTCGCGAGCGAGCGGAGCGCATGCACGTTGTTAAATTTTAATAAGTACCTAAGTATTTAATTCGTTCGTAAGCGTACCTACGATGCCGATAAAAAATATATTAAAATAATACACATGTAACTTTAAAGTTATTTTTAATTTTATTTTACCTACACCCTGACGTCTATAATTAATTGTGTTCTTAGATTATATTAATTTATTTTTTATTAATTTAATTTTATCGAAGAGGCAGCCCTGCGATTGGTACCGGATCGCGCGGTGCGAAGCAACCACAACTATACGCTTGAGCATTAACGCTTATTTTACATTGCATTGGTTGCTGACGCGACGGAGTAGGCTATTATAGCAGTAGGTATTGGAAATTTTCTATGAACTGAAGTATCTGGTAACTATTCAATAATCTGTGCCCTTACCGTTAGTCGCCTCTTACGACGCCCGTGGGGAGAAATTGGTAGTGACATGCTAAGCCGGCACTACACGGCAATATATACATATACTCACAAGTTTTATTTACAAAATGAAGTAGCTAAAGTTTCAAAATAGAAATATTGAAAGTATTTATAAATTAACAATAAATATTGTTATACTTTATTTTTTATTATTTAGTACTACTCGTATTACAGCGTGTTAGTTTGACGGCGATTGTTACTTCAATATTAATTCGTATAGTAAAGTTTAATGCTTAATATCCACCATATGAAATAAACAAAAAGATTAAAACCGCTTTAGCAGAAAAACTTACTTTCTCCATCAGATGGAAAACTGTGGTTATCTACACTAGCCTAGCGCACACACTCCTACCCGTATAATGTCTCACCCACACACAGAGAACAGCGGGCGCGTCATGTGACCATCTAGTCTTGCGCACACTTGCTCGTGACCGTATAAACCGCACTATGACAGCAATGCAAATTTTTTTTGAATTTCGCGGCTATGTTTGATTTTTCTTTGAACTTATCGCCGCGCCTGGTGAGGCTGTGGTCTTAGTCGCCTCGTATTTCAATCCAGTATTAAATATGGGGTAGTGTAATTCAAACATTTTCAAGTAAAAAGATTGATGGATGTAAACAAAGCTAGAGAGGTTTGCCAGGATCGTACGAAGTGGCGATCGATAGTCTCTGCCTACCCCAATGGGAACTAATGGCGTGAGAATATGTATGTAAAAAATCTATCTCTATTAATTAACACCGACGATTATAACAAAACTGTCGTCCTAAATAATCAGCTACCGCTATTTTTGTTTTACTTTACATCTCTGCCTCCCCAAAGGGTAGTAACGGCGTGAGTATGTATGTAATGTATGTACTTCATGAGCGTAAGATAATAAAGTTAAAAACAAATAGAGACCCTCGAAACGATGCATTTACGTGGCATAAAATAAAGTGCGCAAGAGATACCTATTCATTCATTAACCGACATCGAAATTGGAGGAGTTCTTGGTGTTTACTAAACTCTCTCGGGGCTAAAGGGCTCTAAACGGGTGTATCTGTACTCTATCACAGTTAACTAAAGAATACGAATAAAAATAACTCACCCCGTTTTGATTGGCAGTGGCAGATCCGGGCTATCACCTTTATTTACGCAAAACGCAGAACATTTTGAGAATTAACATTATAAAACACCAACACTGAACTTTGCTGGTTCGTGTACGCCATATTTACTCAACACAATCACAACACAAGATACTAAAACTGAACTCACACTCCGAAAATTAATGCGAAAAATCAAAGTGACATCCAATCATAAGCGACACAAACACAATGAGCTACAAACAACTAACTTAGTACTAATACTGTTCCTTTGATAAAATGCCGACAAGCCCGCCCGACTTGATACGTATGCAGATTTTGAATTTCGCGGCGATCGATGTTTACGAATTATGAATTTTTCTCTGAACATACTGCCGCATTCCAACGCAGTATTAACTATGGGGTAGTGTTATTCAAATTTATCACGTCAAATAATAACATGTAAAAAATAAGAAGATATTAGAAGCTAAGTTCGATTGATTACTTTACTGGCCTTGATTTGATTTGGCCGCCGGTTAAGGGTCACGGCGGGTCGCAGCTGTCAGCTGAGTTGCCCGCCTTGTCATCGCGTTTCACGCACACATTGAGCGTGTTGGTGTCAATAGTACTACTTTCTTAATGCAAATTTTAACAAAATTTGAAAAAAAATAAGTGTGTTTTTTTTCAACGAATTCTGCCTCTATACGTGATAATTAATCATACTTTTCATTGAAAACAGTCGTTACAATTACACCCTGTATAACTATAATTGGAATAGCTGTAATTAATATTGAAATAACCGTTACAATCTAAGTATGCAAATTTATGCACGGTACCTAAAGAAACAAATAAATATTTTTTAAAGTAGTAATGAATATTTCAACAAACATACTAAGAAGCTTGCAAAACTAAGGGTTAATATAATCCAAAACACTCCTCCTGCCTTCTCCTTTTGTATAATAGCCGTGTATCATAGAAAAGATCAAAACAAGACAAAAATAAACTAAGAATGTTTTATATTGTATTTTAGCCTGAAGACTACCGATTGGCCGAGTACATCGACGCTGAAGGTGAAATTCGTGATGTTGCCCCCGCGCTACCGACCAAACAAGAACCTGAAGGTATTTTCACTGAATAATGTTTTATTAAGATACATTTCAGCCATTAAACTAGGTACAGCCATTTAAGAAACTAGTCTGAACAATGAGACATGAAAAAATATTGTTATAAGAACCGAACATAGATTCATTCATGTGCATCATGTATTAAAAAGCTGTGATTGTAATATTGCAAGTAGGCACTCTAATTTATTTTATTTATATAAACCCTTTATTTCAGGTAAAACCCATATGTTATAACTAAATAATAGCCTAAATATATTTTCTTACATTAACTCCCCCAAACTACATATGTATGCAATTTAATACATAGCAACTACGAAGCAAATCCACATAAAGGCTAACATCCAGTACATCGAGCTAGAGGGGCGATGCGATGGCGAGTCGTTGCTAAGGATTGTATCGCAAGTGGCTATAGTCCACTACATTGCCCTAGATCGGGTTGGGAGGCTAACACTATTACTTCCGTGGTAGTAGCTAAAAACGATGTCATACATTTATTATTATATGTACATACATATCCTCACGCTATTATTCCCAATTGGGTTTGCCAGAGACTATCAATCGCCACTTTGCACGATCCTTGCAAACCTCTCTAGTTTCGTTAACATCCATCAATCTTTTCAGCACACTCTTATTAGATATATAAACAATACATATCAAACAAACTCCAAATTATGTTATTAAATTTTCTTACATATTTTCCATCTCAAACCAAATGTCCATATCATTTCAGAGGAAATAATAGAGATCCCAACAAAATGCATAACAACGACAAAGCAAATCCACATAAAGGCAAACATCCAGTACATTGAGCTAGAAGGGCGATGCGATGGCGAGTCGTTGCTAAGGATCGTATCGCAAGTGAAACCGCACGCCTTAGTTGCTTTACGAGCGAATGCGCCAGCCTTGAGTGTTATACGGTTAGTATGGCTTTTTTAATTATTCAGATACATAAACTGAAAAGTTCGCCCCTTATATCCCCGAAAGGGTTGGCAGAGGTACTGATACTTCTGAACCGCCTGCCTGCTTAGACATGTGAAACATACATACATATACTCACGCCATTAATTTCCATTGGGGTAGGCAGAGACTATCGATCGCCACTTCGGTACGATCCTGACAAACCTCTCTAGCTTCATTTCTTTCATTCATGTGAAACTAAATTATTTAATTGTGTCATCAAATGTACCGTGTCTAAATAGAAAATCAAAATGAAATGAAAATCACCTGGTGTTCAGAGTACCCACGTTTTGCCTGGACAGTGTACTCACGCGATAGGGGGCAGGTAGACATAAACTCAGGGCTGTAAATCCTACAGGTTAACCGGACTACAGAATTGAAAATTCCTCCGCCACTTTTAGAAGGGAAAGGATGTTAAAGTAAAAGTTCTGGTGATGGGTTTCCTGTCACCTTGCCACATAATCGGTCGCTTAAAAAGCCCTAAAAACACCCTTTAATGACACTCGTGGGATGAAATGGGAAGCCGACACAACCGCAGGTTAATAATATAGTCTTTGCATTATTTATATGCTTTTCTGCTATTATATGTAAAGTAACCGTTGCCGTGTAGTGCCGGCTTAAAATGTCGCTACCCCTTTCTACCCACGGGTGTCGTAAGACGCGACTAAGGGTATTGGGGCTTTTTATTGGATTTTTGGGCGATGCGGTTGGAGACCCATCACCAAAAACCTTTATTTTTACCATCTTTTCCCCACTCAACTTCCAAAAGTGGCTAAGGAATTTATAAATCCTTAGCTCTGGTTACCCCTTCTAGGGAAATATAGCCGTGAGTATATGTATGTAACCCTTTAGCTTAGTGAAAACCAACACTGACGTGTGATGTAGGGAGGGGTGAGTTCTTATTTTGAATCGGGCCTCATTAATTATGTGTGGCTTATAATTATGTAAAACCTACCTGGTTGAGTTGCACGTAGGGGTTCATATAAGCTCACATAAAAATGCTATTCGTATTACCTTCAACAACCAATATTTTTTTTATAATAAAATAAATAATCACATACATTTTATTTTCTAAGGAACTAATAACAGACCATATGTTTCCAATTTATACTATTATTGCTCTGAAAATATTTCTTTCTATTCATGCTCTGCTCTGCTTTATTCGCCAATAATTTGAATATACAAGATAGAATTTTGTACTGCCTCTTAAAAGAAAGGTTCTCTAAATATTAGACATGCAAATATCAAAACAGGTAAATTTTCTCTTATTTATTAAAAAGAAGTAAAATGTAAAAACGTAGATTCCCGAAAAATGCTTGACTCACTGGGTCATACCACCGACTAAAATCTGAAAAAATATACATTATACATAACATAACATAAACGTTCACGCCGTTTATCCCCGAGGGGGTTGGCAGAGGTACCAATACTTCTGAACTCACATGGCAGTGCCATCTAGTGTCCAGAGAAGGTACCCACGTTTTGCTTAGACAGTGTACTCACGTGATAGGGGGCAGGCCTATCGCCGTTTTGTACGAATACACTGTCACATGACCAAGTACAACTCAGCCATGTGGGTTTCCTCACGATTTTTTCCCTCACCGTTAACAACCATGATAAATAAACCACACATATGACTTTAGAAAAGACAAATTGGTGTAGGCCTGACCCAGGATTGGAACTCACGCCCTTCTGTTTTCGGGCGGGTGTTCTACCTACTGGACTATCATGTTGCTTACATTATACCTATAAAGCTATAAACTATCCCAAGGAAGAACCCTTGAAAAACCCATGTTAAAATATACAATTGTACCTATTCCAGCCAACATTGCCTCAGTGAAGGAATAGAGAAAGTTTTCACACCCTCGAATGGAGATGTGATTGATGCCACCACGGAGTCACATATATACCAGGTTTGATATTTAACTATCTTTACTGTCACTTTGTAATGATTTGCTTAATCTTTTTGGAATCTCAAATCTAGGGAATCAAATTCATTTCAAATTGTTCACACTACAGTTTGCTCTTAATTTGAATGTATGTAATTATATGTTCTAAAGATACATACATACATACATATAGTCACGGCTATAAATCCCTGAACGGGGTAGCCAGAGCTTTGGAACGATAAATTCCTCAGCCACTTTTGGAAGTTGATTGGGGAAAAGATGATAATAATAAATGATTCGAACCACATCGCCCAAAAATCACTTAAAAAGCCCCTATACCCTCAGTCGCCTCTTACGATCACCCACGGGTAGAAATGGGGTAGTGTTATTCTAAGCCGACACTACACGGCAAAACATTCTAAAGATGTTTAAAGGTATATTATAATAAATAATATTACGATTGTATTCTACATTACTTAAACCTTGTCCATTTATCATGACGGTTTATATTCATAATACTGTGTCCTCATAATTTTTATACAGTGTATAAAATTTTTGAGCACACAGTAATTTATTATTTTGAATGTTTTTGTTCATGAAAACTTCATGCGGGGATTATCACGAATAAATAAAGGAAAGAAATTTTTTTTTTCTTTATTTATCCTTTATTTATTAGTAATTTATTGTGTTTAGAATGTTTCTTACTATATCATTATCGTTTGCTCTACTTGTAAAACGACGTTACTAATTTTTCCATGAGTTATTTCAATCTTCAAAGAATGCCTATTTAATCTACATCTACACTAATATTATAAAGAGGAAAACTTTGTTTGTTTGGTTGTAATGAATAGGCTCAAAAACTACTTGACCGATTTTTAAAATTCTTTTACCATTCGAAAGCTACATTATCCACGAGTAACATAGACTATATTTTATTTTGAAAAAAAAATAGGGTTCTGTAAGATATTTGGATTTTTCGGACACAAACTGAAAAAAATCAACCAAAGAAGTTACTTATTTTGCGTACGCTGCCTAAACTACAAAAGATAGAACCATAAAATGTTATAATTAATTGTAGATCTTACAAATATCTACAAAAAAGTCCGCGACACACTATACCTATCTATGTCGAGTGAGTCACAACAATCACATAATATATAAAAAGAAAGTCGTGTCAGTTACACTGTTTATAACTCGAGAACAGATGAACCGATCTGACTGAAAATTGTTGGAGAGGTAGCTTAGAACCAGGAAAAGGACATAGGATATATAACATCACGCTAAATACTGTAGGGGGTAGACAGTGAAAATATTTAACACCATCCATGCGAAGCCAGGGCGGACCACTAGTTCGTTACATATACATTTGAATATTATTTTTGCAGGTGAAACTAACGGACGCACTAATGTCGTCGCTAGTATGGCGCACGGCTGGTACCGCCGAGCTAGCATGGTTGTCTGCTGTCGTCAGAGATACTAGAGAAAATGATGCTTTACCAGGTAATTTTTTAATGAGTGTTTTTTAATAATAACCAACCGTGATAGCCCAGTGGGTAGAACACTCGGTTATCGTGCAAACGACTAGTGTTCAAATCCTGGGTCGGGCCTACACCAATTTGTCTTTTCTAAAGACATATGTGTGGTTAATTTATGTATATTGCGGTACACGTTTCTTTGCAGTACAATCGTCGTGTGAACGGGTCTACGTTCTATGGTCACTATTTATACGTTAAGACGTATACTGCAAAACAACGTGCAGGATAATGCCGTGTGAACGAAGCCTGAGTTCAATCAGGCGTGAATATTTTATTGGTCAATATTTTCCGGGAAGCGACATGATAGTCCAGTGGGTAGAACACCCGCCCGAAAAAACAGAAGGGCGTGAGTTCCAATCCTGGGACGGGCCTACACCAATTTATCTTTTCTAAAGTCATATGTGTGGTTAATTTATCATGGTTGCTAACGGTGAGGGAAAACATCGTGAGGAAACCCACATGGCTGAGTTGTACTTAGTCATGTGACAGTGTATTCGTACAAAACGGCGATAGGCCTGCCCCCTATCACGTGAGTACACTGTCTAAGCAAAACGTGGGTACCTTCTCTGGAAACTAGATGGCGCTTGCCATGTGAGTTCAGGAGTATTGGTACCTCTGCCAACCCCTTCGGGGATAAACGGCGTGAACGTTTATGTTATGTTATGTTATTTTCCGGGATGAAAAGTATTCTATTTGATAATTGGGGTCATTATGTAGCATTCTGCTAAATTTCATTATATACATTATGTAATTGACAAGCTTTTTCACCTCAAACACACAAACATCTTTAAACTTCCACATTTATAATATTAATAGGATACACTTCTGAGGGATCTCATTTCCACTGCATTAACTATACTTAACTGCCTCCGTGGTATCGCGGTAAAATCTGGATGTATCGTGTTCCTTTTTCCCTCCATTTAACCTAGTTCGGTAGGATATGCTTGAATCACCTGATCCGTGCTTCGGAGGTAATGTTAAGCCGTCAGTCCCGGCTACTATCACTGTCAACCCACATTTGTCCAGCGTGTTGGACTAATGCCAAATCATCCTATATAGAGTAGGCCTGAGCCCCTTGCATACATACATATACTCACGGCTATAATTCCCTAGAAGGGGTAGCTAGAGCTAAGGAATTATAAATTCCTCAGCCACTTTTGGAATTTAAATGGGGAAAAGATGGTAAAATAAAGGTTTTTGGTGATGGGTCTCCAACCGCATCGCCCAAAAATCCAATAAAAAGCCCGAATACCCTTAGTCGCCTCTTACGACACCCGTGGGTAGAAAGGGGTAGCGTCATTCTGAGCCGGCACTACACGGCACTTCAAATTCATAATCTCTCTCTCAATCAAATAATTAAGTACAATTAATGCCTGAGCCTGAGCCCCTTGGTGGGGACATATATAGGCTGTGAGTAACTTACTAAAATAATTACTTTCTTATTTCAGAAGAAACAGCGGCCGACACTGTCCCATCCCTAGAACCTGCCACTGGTGTTCCCCACGCGGCGAGTTTCGTGAACGAACTGAGACTATCAGAACTAAGACACGCGTTGGCCAAACACGGGGTTCCGGCAGAATTAGGAGGAGGTGGACTGTCTTGCTGTAATGGAACGCTGGCCATACGACGGGTAAAGAGAGAAAAAAATATGTTTATACGCCATTCGTAGCATGAAAAAAGAATATTAAACATACATATATATACATTAAAAACCATTAAATAGCCCCAATACCCTTAGTAATAAGGTTAAGTTTAATATTATTATTATTATTAAAATAATAAAGACACTATTGCTCTAATTATTTCCTTTTCTCTTTTCAGTTGGAAAACGGTGGAGTTGCGCTAGAAGGAGTGCTTTCCGAAGAGTATTATAAAATAAGAGAACTGTTATACGACCAGTTTGCGATAGTCTGATTTAATGTTATGTTCTTGTAAATATTGTTTTGTAAGTTAATAAATAGAATTGAATTTAGTTGGTGTTTTATTTTTATTAACATTCGTGTTAAACTAAGGCCACATTATAGTTAACACATTTTACACACAACTCTCTCTATGCCGACATTTATTATTGTCGTCTAGAAAACAATATTTTCCAGACAAAAATTTTTGGAAATAATTACTTTAAAACAAGCACAAATAAATATGTTTGAAAGATAAATAATTATGTCTGAAAATACTTATTAACAAAACAAACAATAATGAAGCAGAGGTATTTCTTCTAAACCGCTTATGCTTTCACATCTGAGAACGAGAGAGTAGTTTCTTTTAAAAAAAGTGCTGAAATAAATATGTACGGAAGTTAACACGTAAAGACTAAGGAAAATAAAACCTCTGGGAACAGATAAATGATGGTTGGAAATCGCTACTGATCCACCATGCCACAAAACATGTCCCCAGGTACGTGTCTGGTAAAAACCCATACTACTACTCCATTGACTCAGCGAGCTACCCGAGGTGTCCAATTTGTCTTTTCTAAAGACATATGTGTGGTTAATTTATCATGGTTGTTAATGGTGAGGGAAAACATCGTGAGGAAACCCACATGGCTGAGTTGTACTTAGTCATGTGACAGTGTATTCGTACAAAACGGCGATTGGCCTGTCCCCTATCACGTGAGCACACTGTCCATGCAAGACATGATTACTCTGAACACCAGGTGAAAAAGTCAATTGTTGTTCAGAAGTATTAGTACTTACTATACCGTACCACGTATACAGTAAGAAATATCCCACCAAAAACATTCTGTAAAAAACTAGCCAAGTCTCGATAGAGCTGCTTGTTTATCTCTAAAAAGTAATGAAATCTCTAAAATAAGTGGAGCCAAATCTAAGGTTCCCTACTGCGATTTATTTATTATGATAGTTAATTTTACTTGACTTTTAATAATTTTTACTACTAATTTAATTAATTTTTACTACTAATTTTACTTGACTTGGCCCCGTTTCAGCGTTTTAATCCTATCCGGAGGTTCTCGAACGGGGCCCTGAAAATGCGGAGGAAAAGGTTTCAGAAAAGGATGGTACGGCAGTGTTTGCTTCGCTTGTTTGCTTGTTTGCTCGCTTGTTTGCTTCGACTTGGCGGGGGCACTACCGTGCCCCCAGATAAGTAGATTACGACAGGAAAAATCATAAGAAAGGTAGGTAACCAATTAAAATTTATATCCGCCTTAAAATTGAAAATAACGTAATAGCTCAATGGGTAGAACACCAGTTATCGTGCAAACGACTGGTGTTCAAATCCCGGGTCGGGCCTACACCAATTTGTCTTTTCTGAAGACAAATTGGTGGTTAATTTATCATGGTTGTTAACGGTGAGGAAACCCACATGGCTGAGTTGTACTTAGTCATGTGACAGTGTATTCGTACAAAACGGCGTTAGGCATGCCCCCTATCAGGCGAGTACACTGTCCATGCAAAACGTGATTAATCTGAACATCAGGTGACAAAGTCAAAGTCAGAAGTATTAGTTCCTCTGCCAACCCCTTCGGGGATATCCGGCGTGAACGGTTATGTTATGTTATTATTTTACGCAGATCAAGTTAGCCCCAAACTAAGCTAAACTTGTATTATGGGATACTAACTGAACGATATATTTAATATTATACCATATCCATATAAATAACATCCATATACAATACCCATATGAATAACATCTTAAACTAGGAAACAATCGTTTATGTTCATCATATAAATGTTGCTCTCAGCGGGGATCGAACCCGCAACCTCCGGTACGAGAAGCTAGTTACCTATCCACTCGGCCACGGCTGCCGTCAACATGGATGTTTCGAAAAACTTCCTCATTTCTACACAAAGTTCCATTCACCTAAACTAACATTGGGAAATCTTCATACAGCATTGATCTGGCGGGTTGAATATTATTGCTTGACTATTAATTAAATAAGGCCACCCAACGGCATCTTCAGTACAAGAATAAAGTACTTACGTACATACATATACTCACGCCATTATTTCCCATTAGGGTAGGCAGAGTAGAGTAGAGTAGGTATCAATCGCCACTTTGTACGATCCTGACATACCTTTTCTAGCTTCGTTTACATCCATCAAGCATAAAGTATTTGAAATATCCTTTCTTTTGCTGTATGGGAACAAAAAAAAACATAAAATGCTAGGTCAGGCAGGGCTTTAGGATGGATGAATCTTGACCTCAGTCTCAACCAGAAGAGACCTGAAGAGCGGCTAGATTTCGAACCCCTTAAACACCCATCTTTTAGACCTATCTTAGCTACCTTCCCATACATAAATAAGAATTCCCATATCGAAAGGAAAAGCTTATTAATATTGAAAAGAATAGAGCGCTCACCGTTTTATGAAGTAGTCGCTTTCAGGATATAAAAAATAAAGATATAGAAAGAAGTATCGCTGTGTAGTGCCTGCTTAGAATAACACTACCCCAATTCTTCCCGAGGGTGAATGTTAGAAGCGCCTTAGGTTATTGGGGCATTTTAAATTTATTTTGGGCGATGCGGTTGGAGACCTATAACCAATAACATTTATTATACAATCTTTTCCTCATTCTACTTCCAAAAGCGGCTGAAGTATTCCTGATTCTGAAGCTCTGGCTACCCCTTTTAGGGATATATAGCAGTGAGTATATGTATGCATTTATAGAAAGAAGTCCCTGTCTAGGATATTCAAGCGGCTTTATATAAACGGTAAATTAAAATACCGCACTAAAAACCTTCAAATAGGAAAGGTTTACGGGCCCTGTAGTGGTAGAATGCTTCTCACTTTAACTATATAAAATTTTGGTTTCAAAAGCCAGCTCTTTCATACTTTCAAAATTTCAAGACCTTTATCTTATTTTAACCAACGAAACCCAGGCTTAGGCCTAAAGGCCTAGGTTTCCTACTTTTGTATGGACAACGAACCCGAGATCTCCGGATTTGACGTCGAGATATTTTACCAATAGACCACAAAAGCAGTACATACATACATACATATACTCACGGCTATATTTCCCTAGAAGGGGTAACCAGAGCTAAGGAATTATAAATTCCTCAGCCACTTTTGGAAGTTGAGTGGGGAAAAGATGGTAAAAATAAAGGTTTTTGGTGATGGGTCTCCAACCGCATCGCCCAAAAATCCAATAAAAAGCCCCAATACCCTTAGTCGCCTCTTACGACACCCGTGGGTAGAAAGGGGTAGCGACATTCTAAGCCGGCACTACACGGCATAGCCGGCACTACACGGCATAAAAGCAGTACTTTAGTTTAAATATATTGTTACTAAAAAAATAGCCGTGTAGTGCTGGCTTAGAATATCACTACCCCTTTCTACCCACGGGTGTCGTAAGAGGCATCTAAGGCTTTTTCAGTGGTTTTTGGATTCGGTTGGAGACCCATCACCAACGATACTTTATTTCTACAATCTTGTCCCCTATCAACTTCCAAATGTGGCTGAGAAGTTTCTAGCTCTGAAGCTCTGGCTACCCCCTTTTGGGTTTATGGCCGTGAGTATATGTATGTTAAAAAAATACAAGTCATTGATCGATTTAAATTTTATTAATATAAACAATTTGTAAGCTCATTGGTGTACAATTACGATTTTTCAATCACAATCACCGGGAAATCATAAACAACTAAACTGCTATCTTTTTACAATAATTTGTCGATAATGATCTTCGCTACTACACTGGTAAAAACATTATATAAAGAGTCTATATTTTTACAATGGCAACATTTAGTTATACATTGGCATTTAAGGTAACGGATGGGTGAGGTACACGATTTCTACAGGTAATTACGTAGCTATTCATATATTTTACGTTACCTATATACAGATTTATATTCAAGTTATATTGTGGCCCAAATTCGTACTGTAAAATTGTCGTTATTAATATGATCCCTAAAATTTATGTCTTAGAGCCAACAATTATTTACATCGGAAACATTTTGGTTACATGGAAAAAGGTATAATATATCTGTTTATTGTCTGGTTCTTCGTTTTATTTGTAGGATTGTATATATAATTTATATACCATTATGAAGGAAAGAAATGTTATGGCTGGTATTTGCAAAAATAATTGTGTATAGAAGGTTTATTACAGTAGTTTAACATTGTATATAATATTGTATATAATTCCCTGCAATCCAAAAATTATCCGATATGTTTCAGCTCTAAGACTTTAAAGAAATCTATGATATACATTCTTTTCTGTTCATTTATTTTGATATTTTATTATTATTTGTAAATTTAAAAATATTGCTTTAGTTACACTGTCACTTTAATATAAATTTATTGGTATGTATAATAAATATATCAGTTTGTAGGCATCATTGAGGTCACTTATATACATTCATTTGTACGGAAGAAACAACTTCTTATTTCACTTATCCTAGTAATTGTAATAGATCATATTTGTTATGAAACTGACATATACATTAAAAGAGTTATTCTAAGCTAGGACTTTTTGAACTCCAATGGTTCAGTTAATATGTAAAATAATTTAGTAATAATTGTAATTGTGATTTAAATATTATGTCGGGAAGAACAAAAATATGGATTAAAATTAGCACAGAATAAATAACAACACTTCATAGATGAGCACAAGAAATACATTTAATGTTCCTGTTCTGTTGCAAATATTGTTGAAACCGAGCAAACCTTAAAACTAGATAAAATTCATAATATTATACAAAAATAGTAACAAACTTTGTACTAAATCCGTCCAGTTTTGTACATAGACGGCGCGGGGCCATGTTTCGAGACAAAGGTCTAAATAACCCGCAAAACTTAAAGAAACAGCTGGCTCCCAATATAATCAAGAAAACTAAGTTTCCTCATACACCATTCATCCATTTAACAACAACCTCATAATTTCTCTTCAAATCTTTTCACAGCCTTCGAGTGTTCACTGATTCAGTATAAAATCATAAACCTAAATGCAGGTTGAAATTACAACCCATTTTCACAACAAATAGTCTATACACTTACGACCCCGCGCCTTACACAACGAAATGTTCATCACTTACATGTAAAACTAACACTCACAGTTTTAAACTAACGCGTTAGACACGGTAGGAATAATCACTATTGTACCTTCTTACACCGAAATACTTCTAAGCCGCCATTGGCCTAGTCACTTTGACAGTTCGCAGCCAAGATGGCGGACCCGTATATATTTTTTATTCAGGATTGGCTTCCGATGGTTTCAGCCAATACCGTTTACCGTAGACAAGCCTCCAGCATTTCGACGAATAGTTTATTCATAGGGGCTTTTCTTTCGCGATGTACGCTCGTCCAGAATTTGCGGACGGCGAAATCGGCTTGTCTTAAGGCTGGCAACACTAGGAGCAGCTGTTGTAGACCTGCCATTGCGTTATAAGGTCTGGAAAATAAAAAAAAAATATATATTATTATTTTGGAATTGGAAGACTTTAAGGGCCAGTTTCACCACTCACAGATAAACTCTCCGATAGTCTATTCGGCACTTATCTGCCGGATAAACAACAAGTTTCGGTTTCACAGGTCTCAGATAGTAATATCTTGCAGATAAACTCCCTGGTATCTTATCAGTCACATCAAGTGACTGTTAAATTCTTATCCGGCAGATAAGAAACTTTTTCATAATTTACCGTCTACAAGTGGCACAAACTGCTTTACCAATGTTCAAATTGTAATAAGAAGTGCTGTAACATGGACATATTTGAATTTTTGGAATAATGTTTAATATATATTTTTGGTTCTGCAAGCGACACCAATAAGTCCGTTTCTTTCTGAGTGAAGTTAACATTCCTTCCACGTTTTTTTTTTCCATAGTAAATTATAAAAACTAAACTCAACGCAGCAAAAAATCAAAACAAAGTTAAACAAACAAACTCTTTACTCGGTTGCCCAACAACATTTGCGTTGCGTTTCGAGATTCCATTTCTCACGAAAGCTCTTAAATCGTAATTCATATTTGTGTGACATATATACGGTAACAAACATTTAAAAGCATTTTTTTAAATAAAAAACATTGTTTCTGATTGTATTTTTAATAAAACTGTTGGTTTTATGACAATTCAAAATGTTTTTAATAAGACTTAATTTACAAATATTAAAACTAAACGCGTAAAAGCGACGTTGCCGTCTTGTTTATTCTTATCTGGCAGGTAAATTTAACTAACGGGTAATTTATTTGATAGATAGATGGTGAAACTTACAAAATATATCAGCCACTTTTATTCATCAGATAACGTGATGTGGCAGATAACTATCTGAAACTTTATCTGTTAGTGGTGAAACTGGCCCTAAGTCTCGTATAGTAAGATATTTACAATTACAATATAAGAAACATTTAAAGTCACATTACACCCACGAGATCGAATTGGTTTTTGTGATGCGCAATCTGATTTAATGGTTTCTAATTTGTATGTAAAGTAATTTCATCGCAACAGGCAGTTTGACAACCTACCCCAATGCGAACTAATATAATTGTAGACTTGAAATATATAGACTGTTATTAAAATCACTAGGAAATATCAGACCCATATAAAGCCATTACTTTGCCTATGCCACATAAATTGTGTCTGGAAAATTTTACTCAAAGGAGACATTATAAGAATTTTAAAATAAATTTTCACATTTCCACGAAACGAGTTTTTTCTTTCTTATCATTGCACTCATTAATTCATATTTTTTTCTTGTTATTTAACTACCCCAGCTAGCACTACCCCATTTTTTCCGGTGGGTGTACGTAAGAGGCGACTAACGGTAGTGGGGCTTTAAAGGGATTTTTGGGCGATGCGGTTGGAGACCTAACACCAACAACCTTTATTTTTACCATCTTTTCCCCTCTCGCATTTCCAAAAGTGGCTGAGGAATTTCTTATTCCATAGCTCTGGCTACCCCTTCTAGGGATTTACAGCCGTGATTATATGTATGTATTTAACCTGCCATATACTTATAAGCATTAAAAATTAACTTACCTAAGCGCAGAAACAGCATCATTGAGCGCAGTGAGAATGGTGTCCCTGAATCGCCTCAGTGCCGCGTGCTCGTCTATCCTCGCCTCAGAGTTGGATAGAGCCAGAGCTTTCAATAGATAGCATTCTTCGCGCAACGCTGCTGCTCGCTCTAGCCTTTTGGCTACTCCAGCGATCTGAAAACAAATAGAAAAAATTAATTGTTATTTAGTTTATAATATGTCAGTATATCACAACTTATGTGACATACCTACTTGGTGCCTCATGCCTCATGCTACGGGGGTTTAGGAAATGTTCACTAATTAGTTAAACTGATATTTTATGGATATGGATACCCATGCAAAGTGTAATAATTAGCTTTTCATATCTTTTATCATTAATTCCTCCACAACCATACCTCATAACACAACGGTTGCTATAACAATTATTCAAAGCCTGTTAGCTACTTATTTAAAAGCAGTGTTTAAAAAAGTACAGAATTGAATTGCTGTCATGCCATTTTGTATATGTTTTTTAAGCGTGACAGTTGTTTATTAAATTTTATAACGTTTTACTTTCATATTGTATTGCAACTACCTGTATAAGCCTCAATCTTTGTCATAAAATATGATGTTCGTCCAAAGCAAGATATTTCGCAAATCTCCGTTTGAACGGCCCCCTGATTATGCATCTTTAGCAACCGCGATTGTGTCGCAAATTGCAATATTGTCGCTGTCAAAAGTGTCAAATCGCATACAAATGTATGACATTGACAGTGACAATCGTGGAACTTGCGACACAATCGACAGTCGCAAAAGATACGTCATCAGGGGGCGGATCGATCGTACTACAAGATCAAACTGTAAGTGCTATTCTTATCCTAATAAATAATATAAATAAACATCTAATCTATCAAATACCTGTGTGAGATCGTGTGACCCAATTTCTTTCATATGATGTTCATCCAAAGCCAGATCCGTGGCAAATCTCAGTTTGAACGGCTGCGTGGACATCGACCGGTACGCCAGCATCAGACTGTTAGTGCTATTCTTAGCCGATATACACAAAAACACATATAATCTACCAAATACCTATATATAAAGGTCGTGCGCCCCAATCTCCTTCATATGGTGTTCATCCAGAGCCAGATACGTGGCAAATCTCAGTTTGAACGCCTGCGTGGACATCGACCGGTACGCCAGCATCAGACTGTTAATGCTATTCTTAGCCGACATACACAAAAACACATAAAATCTACCAAATACCTGTATATAAAGGTCGTGCGCCCCAATCTCCCTCATATGGTGTTCATCCAAAGCCAGATCCGTGGCAAATCTCAGTTTGAACGGCTGCGTGGACATCGATCGATACGCTAACATCAGACTTAACATCTCTGCCCATGTGCTTTGTAGGAGACGCATCTGGGAATGGGAGTAAAGTTATTATATTATTTTAATAGTTATTTTATTATTTTATTTTATTTTATTTAGTGTAGTGCCGGCTTAGCATGTCGCTACCCCTTTCTACCCACGAGTGTCGTAAGAGGCGACTAAGGGTATTGGGGGTATTGGATATTTGGGCGATGCGGTTGGAGAGCCATCACCAAAACCCTTTATTTTACCATTTTTTCCCCACTCAGCTTCCAAAAAAGGCTGAGGAATTTATAATTCCTTGGCTCTGGCTACCCCTTCTAGGGAATTATAGCCGTGAGTATATGTATGTATGTACTTCTTTCATACTGTTTTAGAATTTTAAGGGGTACAATTCATAATCCCACAATACTCGGTATCATTCATCTGATTGTTCCAAGCTCGTGTTTGCGAAGGCGCCGCGGCCGACTCCTGACAGCGCGCTCTCCCGAGCTATCATGTCCCTGAATCAGGTTGCGGAGCAAGTTGATATATTTTCGTGTTCGGCAACGGAATATAAACATGTATGTCGTAAAGTTTTATGTTATAAATAGATTTAAGTTTAAGTTGTTATCAGTAGATTATAGTATAATTTTTGTTATTTAGTTATTATTTCGTGTGTGTATTAATGTGAAACATAATCGAATTAGGTATATACCTGTAATGTTTATGTTTTTGTAAATAAATAAATATGTAATAAATATATAGGCAAGTATTACACAGATCAACTTAGCCTTAAGAAAGGTGCAATGATATGTGGTAAGGGATACTAAATCGAAGATATAGTTTATTATATATCCTATTAATATTATAAATGTGAAAGTTTAGATGTTTGTGTGTTTGAGGCGAAAAGGCTCCTCAAGTACAAAATGTATATGAATGAAATTTGGAAGAATGCAAGATAATGACCCAAATTAAGACATAGGATACTTTTCATCCCGGAAAAATTTAACCAATAAAATTATCTGATTGAACTACGAGTAGGAATACCGGAAAAACGGCCTAAAATTATGTCATAAGCAAATTTGATACTACGAAGTCTGTCGGGTCAGCTAGTCACTCATATTTGTGAGAACTAAGACCAAGAACGACGATGTGGTTGGAGATCCATCACCAAAAACATTTATTATTACCATCTTTTCCCCATCAACTTCCAAAAGTGGCTGAGGAATTTCTCATTCCAAAGCTCTGGCTACCCCGTTAAGGGATTTATAGCCGTGAGTATATGTATGTATGTATGTAAGACCAAGAAACAATTGGCTATGCTCATCAGATAAATGATGCCTTGAGCGGGATTCGTACACGCAACCTTCGTACCCAAAAGCGTCACCTATTTCCCTGCCTGTAGAGCTCCTGTGAGCTTGGATTATGTCAATTGTAGGAATTCACAGATTCTTTACCTCAAAATCACACCTAAATCTAGAACAAACAAGTTATTTAAATTGCATAATTCTAACTCTTAATCTCAAAATATTTCGATATAAAAATATTTACCTGATCATTAAGCTGCAATTCAGTAAACCCAGGAATCTGTTTCGCCCAGCCGATAACGCCAACCAACTCGCGGTCATACAAATCCGCCAACACGGCGAGAGTGCGATCCGCTCCGCTTATGGGCCCGCTCGTCTCCCCGCTCGCCGAAACGCCACTCGCCACGCTGTTACACGTTAGTAGCTCTGGTTCGTATGATGTTAGGGTTTCTAAAACCTGTGGAAATTACAAAAAAGGGTAAGTATAATAAAGTACTTGTAGTGTAATAGTACATTATATATTAAACGAGAGAGGGTGGATTTTGTGAACCAGCCTGTGTCGCGATGCTAAGAGCTAGAAAATTGGTTCAGGTATCAAATTGAAGGTCTCCATCTGAAGTTTTACCGAAAACTCATAAATTTTCCATAACTGGATTAGTAAAATTTTTAGCGATTTATAAAAGCGCGCGCAAATGTGTCAGTCACAGCATTTAGTATTATATTACAACGCCCACGGGAATATAAATATAAAAAAACAGAAGTTAAGATAGTGTTTTAGTATTTTGGATGTAAACCAGATGCAAAAAATGTAGTCCATGCGGACGTAGTCGCAGGCAAAAAGCTAGTAGTACATTATGATACGGATGAGCAGAGTTAGTCATTGCAGCCAAGGTTTATCCTCAAGGAACCGAGAGCTGTAATCACTATTTTCTCATGTGTGTCATACGTAAATTCTCATCACACTTGTCTATGAAATTAATAAATTATTTCTATATGAAAACGGTGTATCAGGATGGATTGTCCCTTAAGAAAAAATAAATGGTGGCTAGTTTCCATTCCATAAAATAAATGACACAAATTTATTTAAATCAAATCGATTAACTATATTGTGGATTTTAGCAAATAGGTCTTATTATAACCCTACTGATCTGAATAACTCTTTTTTTATATAGAACTTCATTTTGGTCAAGGTCAAGAAAAAAAACTTAAAATAATTAAGGTGTTTTTTCGTTGATGTCACTAATAAACTAACATATTGATACTAACATATAACAATTGAAAACGAAATACTCACCTTAATATCATCAAGATGCGGCGCAACCGGCGGCGCGGGTTGATCAGCTCGCCTATACTTCTGGCGCCCGCCGCGGACACGGTCCAGCCGCACGCCCTCTCTCAACATTCCCGTGCGGAGACACTTGCGGAACCGACACGCCTGGCACGCCTTGCGCCGCCGCTTGTTGATCTCGCACTCGTTGGACGCGGGGCACGTGTACTCGATGTTGCCCTGCCGGAACAGCTTTGTGACTAATCTATACTGTTCTATGGTGCCCTAGTACCTATGCTCGTATACTATGTATGTATGTTGCCCTAACTACCGAGATATAGACATAACACTTGCGGAACCGACACCCCTGGCACGCCTTGCGCCGCCGCTTGTTGATCTCGCACTCGTTGGACGCGGGGCACGTGTACTCGATGTTGCCCTGCCGGAACAGCTTTGTGACTAATCTATACTGTTCTATGGTGCCCTAGTACCTATGCTCGTATACTATGTATGTATGTTGCCCTAACTACCGAGATATAGACATAACACTTGCGGAACCGACACCCCTGGCACGCCTTGCGCCGCCGCTTGTTGATCTCGCACTCGTTGGACGCGGGGCACGTGTACTCGATGTTGCCCTGCCGGAACAGCTTTGTGACTAATCTATACTGTTCTATGGTGCCCTAGTACCTATGCTCGTATACTATGTATGTATGTTGCCCTAACTACCGAGATATAGACATAACACTTGCGGAACCGACACCCCTGGCACGCCTTGCGCCGCCGCTTGTTGATCTCGCACTCGTTGGACGCGGGGCACGTGTACTCGATGTTGCCCTGCCGGAACAGCTTTGTGACTAATCTATACTGTTCTATGGTGCCCTAGTACCTATGCTCGTATACTATGTATGTATGTTGCCCTAACTACCGAGATATAGACATAACACTTGCGGAACCGACACCCCTGGCACGCCTTGCGCCGCCGCTTGTTGATCTCGCACTCGTTGGACGCGGGGCACGTGTACTCGATGTTGCCCTGCCGGAACAGCTTTGTGACTAATCTATACTGTTCTATGGTGCCCTAGTACCTATGCTCGTATACTATGTATGTATGTTGCCCTAACTACCGAGATATAGACATAACACTTGCGGAACCGACACCCCTGGCACGCCTTGCGCCGCCGCTTGTTGATCTAGCACTCGTTGGACGCGGGGCACGTGTACTCGATGTTGCCCTGCCGGAACAGCTTTGTGACTAATCTATACTGTTCTATGGTGCCCTAGTACCTATGCTCGTATACTATGTATGTATGTTGCCCTAACTACCGAGATATAGACATAACACTTGCGGAACCGACACCCCTGGCACGCCTTGCGCCGCCGCTTGTTGATCTCGCACTCGTTGGACGCGGGGCACGTGTACTCGATGTTGCCCTGCCGGAACAGCTTTGTGACTAATCTATACTGTTCTATGGTGCCCTAGTACCTATGCTCGTATACTATGTATGTATGTTGCCCTAACTACCGAGATATAGACATAACACTTGCGGAACCGACACCCCTGGCACGCCTTGCGCCGCCGCTTGTTGATCTCGCACTCGTTGGACGCGGGGCACGTGTACTCGATGTTGCCCTGCCGGAACAGCTTTGTGACTAATCTATACTGTTCTATGGTGCCCTAGTACCTATGCTCGTATACTATGTATGTATGTTGCCCTAACTACCGAGATATAGACATAACACTTGCGGAACCGACACCCCTGGCACGCCTTGCGCCGCCGCTTGTTGATCTCGCACTCGTTGGACGCGGGGCACGTGTACTCGATGTTGCCCTGCCGGAACAGCTTTGTGACTAATCTATACTGTTCTATGGTGCCCTAGTACCTATGCTCGTATACTATGTATGTATGTTGCCCTAACTACCGAGATATAGACATAACACTTGCGGAACCGACACCCCTGGCACGCCTTGCGCCGCCGCTTGTTGATCTCGCACTCGTTGGACGCGGGGCACGTGTACTCGATGTTGCCCTGCCGGAACAGCTTTGTGACTAATCTATACTGTTCTATGGTGCCCTAGTACCTATGCTCGTATACTATGTATGTATGTTGCCCTAACTACCGAGATATAGACATAACACTTGCGGAACCGACACCCCTGGCACGCCTTGCGCCGCCGCTTGTTGATCTCGCACTCGTTGGACGCGGGGCACGTGTACTCGATGTTGCCCTGCCGGAACAGCTTTGTGACTAATCTATACTGTTCTATGGTGCCCTAGTACCTATGCTCGTATACTATGTATGTATGTTGCCCTAACTACCGAGATATAGACATAACACTTGCGGAACCGACACCCCTGGCACGCCTTGCGCCGCCGCTTGTTGATCTCGCACTCGTTGGACGCGGGGCACGTGTACTCGATGTTGCCCTGCCGGAACAGCTTTGTGACTAATCTATACTGTTCTATGGTGCCCTAGTACCTATGCTCGTATACTATGTATGTATGTTGCCCTAACTACCGAGATATAGACATAACACTTGCGGAACCGACACCCCTGGCACGCCTTGCGCCGCCGCTTGTTGATCTCGCACTCGTTGGACGCGGGGCACGTGTACTCGATGTTGCCCTGCCGGAACAGCTTTGTGACTAATCTATACTGTTCTATGGTGCCCTAGTACCTATGCTCGTATACTATGTATGTATGTTGCCCTAACTACCGAGATATAGACATAACACTTGCGGAACCGACACCCCTGGCACGCCTTGCGCCGCCGCTTGTTGATCTCGCACTCGTTGGACGCGGGGCACGTGTACTCGATGTTGCCCTGCCGGAACAGCTTTGTGACTAATCTATACTGTTCTATGGTGCCCTAGTACCTATGCTCGTATACTATGTATGTATGTTGCCCTGACTACCGAGATGTTCTATGGTGACCTAGTAACATTGAGACTCGATTTCTCGCGCTGGTTTAAAAATTCGTCTAGTATGTATGAAGATGTTGCCCTGCTAAAACAAATTCGTGACTAACCTATATTGTGTTACTCTAGCAATATCGAGACTCTTTATCTCACGCTGAAAGAGCGCGGGGCACGAGTAAAAACTTATGCATCGCCATCATATACGAAACGACTTCAATGCAAAAATATTGTTATAATTACCTGAATAGTTCTTTTGAAGAATGCCTTGCAAGCTTCACACGACGCCACCCCATAGTGAAAGCCGGAGGCTGTATCGCCACAAACCAAACACAACCTTCGCGGGGCCTCATCATCTCTGTTTCCGTTTGTTGCTGCAACTGAACGAATTGTTTTTGATGAATGAATGAATTAGATGAACGAATCATTTGACGAGTAACAGTGAGAAAATGGTGATAAAAACAAATGATAAGAAACACTGTTGAACGATTTTTATAAGAAATTAATAAAAAAGAGGATCAAAGAGAATAATATCATTAAAAATATCTTGTTACTTTGCTGTAGGATACAAATATTCATCATTATAATAATATGTTTTGCAATTATTTTTTATATAATTATTATTATATATTTTAACATGCTTTCTGGGTGATTGAGGCCTAAAAAGCGTTAAAACCCGATACAAATAAACTAAAAAGGTCACATACTTAAGAAAAGATACTGTTTTCAGTCCGATTTAGAATTTGAACCCATGCATCAAAGTCACTTCTTCATCCACAAAGCTACCATACTAATTACTGCAATTTTGTAATTTTGGGTAGGATTACCTGTAGTAGAAGAGCAATGCTGTTGATCTGGACTGGTGTTGCCAGTGATTGTCTCACTTGGCGATACACAAAACCGCATCTCTTCTTTAGGTTCCAATTCCATCTGGAAATCAAGAAGAATATGTTTTTATTATCTGAGTAGTGTCTTTATTAGCTAAAACAGCACGCACCCATACGCAGATTTACAGATCAAATAATCTTTAAACTACGTAGAACGATATATTCAATATTATATAATACACATATAAATAACATCAAAGACAAAGAAACAGTCATTTATGCTCATCACATAAATGTTGCTCTCAGCAACGGGGATCGAACCCGCAACCTCCGGACCGAGAAACTAGTCACCTATCCACTCGGCTCTGACGTTAAGAACTACTACGACTTTATGATTTTCTTCTTCGACCGAAAAGTTAAGGGAACAACCCGAGTTCTATAACGGTAGCTGCGGATGTCTGTAAACTCACACTTTGCCAGTGTGGTAGACTATAACCCTGGATATAGTAGTCCAGCCCAGCTAGCACGGGCGACCTTTTAACTAGATAACGCGTGTTATAAAACAGCCATCTCTTTCGCACTTACATGGTATCGTATACTTCGATCTCATTCTAACAGACAGAGTAACGATAAAATAACGCTCGTGCTAGGCCTCCTGCATTGCTAGTACGAGCGACCTCTAACTAGACAACGCGTGGTCTAAAACAGCCATCTCCTTCGCACTTACTTAGTATCGTATACTGTCGTCTCATCTTAACCAAAATCGTGACGATAAAATAACGCTCGCGCAAGGTTCTCTGGCCTATATATAGATTTGAACCCCTCGGTGAGGAAATATATAAGCTGGAATGATTACATTACATCGTATATCATAAGTGGCAATTTAATCTGGCAATCTCACCAGTACAGAGTAGCAACTTTGTTGCGATACTTGATTGGGGGGCAGGTTTATCATTCTGATTCTTCATTGAACTCAACGTAATAACACTTCTAAACATTACATGACATTGTCAATGGCGTTCAGAGTACCCACGTTTCGCTTGGACAGCGTACTCACGTGATAGGGGCTGGCTTATCGCCGTTTTGACATGACAAAGTTTAATTTAGCTATGTGGGTTTGCTCAAAGTTATGACGTGCAAAAAACAGATATCGACTTATTTAGAAATTATTGATTTTTATATATTTTTAATGTTCGCTTATGACAAATATGCCTTTGCGATTGTTGATCAAAAAGCTCTACCTACCCATTTCCGAAAAAAAAGGAGGAGCCTAAATGTATCAAACACGGATCACACTAGAATTTGTAAGTAATTGAAAATCCAACTTCATAAATTGAAATAAAGGTAAATAATTTAAGGCCATTTCCTGAATGTATCAAACTAGATACTTCCGTTTTTGCTTACCACATAGCGACGTGAACTTATATATTTATGTAACTACAGATATATATGCATATACTCACGCCGTTAGTTCCCATTGGGGTATGAAAAGACTATCTATCTACTAAATAGCAAAACTCTTCAGCTTCGTCTATATTCATCAATCTTTTCACACATACTCTTTTATTTTTTAGTCTTCAAAAACCTGTTGTTAATTAACAAATTCTCTATTTAAACTAAATGTGTGCAGCAACAATTAATGTGTATGTAAATATATGTACGTCAAATTAAAAACGGCATAGCAAAATGTATCGACTTGAACAAACAAAACCGTTTTGAAACTCGTGCGTCTAAAATTCACAAGTCATTGAAGTCCGACCTAGGACAATAGTTCATTCACCCGCCGAAATAACAAAACACTTGTTATGCGACATAACGTTATCAAATATAACATTGCCCTATATATCTTCGCGGGTGCGAGTTTATCGTTTATCAGTAATGCACCAACACCGATAGCGCTAATTTAGCTCTTAAATCACCAGTTTTTGGGTGGTAACGGTGAATTGTAAGGAATGGGTATTACAATGTATGTAACGAGTTTATATCCGCCATACGGAATGGTTCTTCAGCATTTATTTTGTAGGGTTTTCACTAGGTGACGATAGCATTCATGTTGATGTCCAAATAGATATTAATCTAATCATCATCACTATTAAATGTGTCAGTAGGACTTCCGTTGTACGTTTTCTAACAATGGTTCAGCCAGCATTTTTAAAGCCACCAACAGGTTAATAGGAATATAAGCATATATTCTAACTGCTCACACTTCATTCACATTAAACCAATTGATCTTATCATAGATCTGATTTTCTTTTGACACTGGTGGCCCCTATATTTTTAACACATTTTCTATTTCTATGATTTTCCTCTACCCAATATTACGGATCAACATAAGCATTAGCTCTATACATCCTTCACTATTTTAATTTCATCGATCCTCTTTATGTGCTCAAACCATCTTAACATTGCCTTTTTCTTGTTTTTATGTATCAAAAAAAATATATTTTATTGTATAAGATTTTTATACAATGGTTATGTACGATCTTACCTCAGGCTGTTGCATCATCTGCATAGGTAACTGTATGTGTGTCGGAGTCAGTGGCGCAGCGGGCGGGGAGTACTGCGCGGGCATAGGTTCGATCTCCTGCTTAACCGACACGGTGCGGCGGCCGAACTGGTCGCTGCTTACTGCCGACATCATCGATACCTGGGGAATTAATAGTGATTATGTTAGAACGATTTTGATTGGTGATGTTGGTAGGAAGGCAGAATACAAGGGTGAAAAAGAAAAAATGAAAATGTGGGACGGCTCTAGTGTACTATTTGTTAAGAAATCGCTGTTACTGCTTCACCTACAGTTTTTCCAGCTGCTTTGCAAGTGTCGTGTGTGTGTGTGTGTGTGTGTGTGAAAAAAGTACAATCAAACTGCAAAAAAGTTCGGTGCTTATGTGGTCTCATCGCCACGATGAAGAGGAAATATGATTACTAACATACACAAACAGATCAAACATTTATGTTTTACCTAAAGAAGGATTACTTATAATATGCTTGGCGCGCGTGCAACAAATCAGTGCATCATTTAGGCATAATATACTTGGGCAATATAATACTTAGATAATTGTAAGTTATAATGTTTAGTTGACCATGTAATCTTTACGCCAGTGGGTTTTTAGCACGCTTATATTAGTTTCACCTCTATGTATGTATGTATGTAACCGACTCCTTTAAACTCGATTTTGACCCACTTTAAACGGACCGATTTAAATTAAAATTTGTACACTTATCGAGAATCAGGGACAGTATATAACTTTTATAGTTTCATCCCATTATCCTGATTAGGGTCGAAAAAATTTCAAATGATTCAGTACTAAAAAGTTAAAAATAAATATAGTATAAAAAAACTAAAAAAACGCTTTTAAAGCACATAGAACTAAAAAGTGAAAAATAATTCCTAATATAAGCTGAAAACGGTAATGAACAAAATATACTGGTATTTGTGAAAAAACGTGGGGCGCTCTGTGCCATATTTTTCGTCTATCGAGCAACCCACGCTTTTTCACAATAATATGTGCTTTAAAAGCGTATTTTTTAGTTTTTTTAAATTATATTTTTTGGGAATGCTCTAAGAACACTTTATAATGATATGTATCTAGTTTAATTCATACAGGAGGGTGCATTAAAATAGGACTAGTTATGGCTTCGTGGTGTTTCTATAAGTATCCTCTTAACAAACGACCCAAATAAAAATAGTGCGATTTAATAACCATATTGATTTTGAATCGTCTTTAAATATACTGTTAAATTTCAAAATGAGACACTATAGCATTAATGAAAATCCGAGAAAGGATACATACATACATATACTCACAGCCACAAATCCCAAAGAGGGATAGTCAGAGCTTCAGAGCTAGAAACTCCTCAACCACATTTGGAAGTTGATACGGGGACAAGAAGGAAGATACAAAGTATCGTTGGTGATGGTTCTCCAACCGCATCGCCCAAAAACCACTTAAAAAAGCCCAATACTCTTACGCCCGATTTCTGAATAGAGTATTCAAGCTGAGAACGACTTAAGTATCGTTTTGTCTCATTCAGTTGTTAAGATTTGAATGCGACAGAACGATACTTAAGTTGTTCTCAGCTGGAATACTCAATTCATAAATCGGTCGTTAGTTACCTCTAACGACACCAGTGAGTAGAAAGGGTAGTGAAATTCTAATCGGGCACGACACGGCAAATTCACTTAAAGGACTTCACTTAAATTTTCCATCAACATATGGCATTACGCGTCACTAAAACTGTGCATTAATATCAAACAAAATAACTCATTTCTTCGCAATTACTGCCGTATTCAGCCAGTGAATATTAATTATATGAATAATAAAAGTGCTGCAAACTGCGCTGTTAAAACAAATATTTGATTACTAGACATTGATTCTCCAAGGTTTTCTGCGACGAGTTCGTTGCTCTTTTGACTTTGTAACGTCACTTTGCATTTTGATAAAAAAAAGATCAAAATAGAATCCGTGACGATTCCACCAAGTCTTCGAATAATAACTAAGTAGTCGTTATTGTTTGTTACATTTTCAAACACGAAGTTAAATATCGGGCAAAGATTTGTTATAATATAACATCCGTATATTTTTGTACGGATAGAGGCACAGAGAAAAGAAACAAAATTTTGTTACATAATATTTGAAGTGAAGATATAATGGAATCCTCCACATGAACATAACATAATATTTGACTAAGAAATTATATTACGTTGGTGACAATGTCTACAATCAAATTTAATTATTGAAACTCAAAGAAGATGGACCGCGTTTTCAAGATAGTCTGAACGAGATTGAATTGTATCAAATAATATGTTATTTAACTAATCCAGTTATGAAAAATGTATGAGTTTTCGGTAAAACTTCAGAAAGAGACCTTCAATTTGATACCTGAACCAATTTTCTAGCTCTTAGCATCGCGACACAGGCTGGTTCACAAAATCTACCCTCTCTCGTTTACAATATAAAAATATCATCTGAATCAAGTAGCTACAGGTTTAAAAACACCATTGTAAGAAACCAGACCAAAGAAATCGTGAACAACCTAACCTCGTATACATTGTGGTAGTCGCGCATCCCTACTTTAGTAAACACAGAGCTCCGACAATATGTGACGCAATGAAATTTCTTATCGCGTGAAAACAAAAATTAACTATCACGTTTGTGCAATATTTTGACATATTTTGTTTTCCAATGAAATCTTTAGCTTGTTTTTCATTTTTAAAAGAAGACGAACTGTTATTAATGTAAAAATGCATATATTTTTTAAATCCTTTTTCGATGAAAACAAAACCTAAAACTACATCTATAACATTTGTATATACTACATTACTAACCTCTTCTTTCCTTCATAACTTTTGACTTATCAAAGAAGGAGTTTTTGTCTCAAAACAAGATCAAAACAAAAACCTTATAATCACAAGCAGTACGCATACCAAAAAAAAACGCCAAACTGTTTATAAAAACAAAACTGGTGCAGATGTGAAGCAAATGGTCGCAATATTCATTTCATTCCTTTATGTAGAGCCAGACACAAAACATTGGGCTAACACTAAAATCGATAGGCAGGCATCCGGGCCTCATGTTTTTAGGCGTAGCTCTAGCAAGGTTGACGTAGGTCGCGGCTCGAGCGGGTCGACGGCCGCGTGTCCGTGGGCTAACCTTCCAAGATAGAACGACTAAATTTCAGCGGAGTACATTCACTTCGATTACGCAGACTTCTGTTGGCCTAGGTTTAGTATCAGCTTTGCTCGGTATCGACCCATTTTTATCATCGTTTGCACAAGCATTGGTGGTTTTTATAAAGATAATATTAAATATGCAGAAACTTTTAAATCAAATAGAATTGAGACTCTTCCATTATCGTAAGTTTGAAGATTACATCATCACTTCCTATATTATTCATCTCTCATTCTTCAGAAACCTCTGATTCCGCATCGTCGTAAATATCATGGCACTAAAATTTGATTAACAGGAGCTAAAATTCATAAAAGGAAAGGAATTTTGAATATTAAAAAGTGTTTTAATGGCTAATCCATAATCCACAGTAACAATTGAAACATATCTTTCTGATACGGAAAGTTATGTTGTCTTTGCTCTTACAAAACCCCTTCCTGGTCAGATTAAAAAATATTAAGGAAGTAAGATTTGAGCCGAATTTCGATAAAAGATCCTCAAATTGGCCAACTGATCCACATTTATTAATAACTGGTCTCGACGTCGAAATGTATGCCAATTTTTTTCAAGATTTTACTGATTTTGAAAACTAGCATGACGTCTTTGCAAGATAGATATAAGTTTGAATATTTGCCTACATTTTCATCCCATCTGCCATTAGATGTTTAATACTGTAGTTTATCTAGTAACATTTAAATTGTCCGAATTATAGATATATGCAACCTTACTTGCTCATAATTTTTCTTGGTCGGCGTATAATTCGTTGACTGGTTCTTGGTAGTTCCGATAAAATAAATATTCGGCGGAATGATAAAGAACGCATGATGCTTGATGCTTCACACGATAAAGGAAGAATAAGAGTACAAGTTTTCTATAAGTCATGCATTTTTTGGATTACTAATTTCTTTCTGCCTAATACAATTTAGATCATCATTCAACGACTTTACATCTTTCTTTCTGCATATAATAAAGAACTCGTGCTACGAAAATCTAAAAGGACATAATGAACAACGCAGTCAAGCAACATCGCGTGGGCTTCAACTTCTAAAAACTGCAATGATAATTATAATCATGAAATTGATGTTTCAAAATTACCACTACATATATTTTTAAAAGTTAAGGTCGCGCTATTGCCGGCTAGTGTTATTAAATTCTCATGGCCAAATCTAAAGCTGTTTCTCTAGTTTGTGTTGAAGTGACGTCATTTGCCATTATACTATTCAGCTGTCTTTCCGGAGCCCGACCTACCTCAACGTTTGTCACGTTGACTAATACATTACATATAGAAAAGAAACGACAATGAATTATTTCGATTTAGTATGCGGTTTCTCATCAGTTGTGTTAGTAAACATGATAGATCTAAATAGTCTGCCTCCGCTCAGACAGATCTTTGTATTTGTCTAGATAAGCATTCTTTTAAAACTTAAAATAAAACAAAAGTGTCGAATGAGGAAGAATTACAAAACATTCAATTAATTGCACGATAGTCAGTAGATCTATCAACGCTTAGATTTTACTAAATTTTATTAATGAGGTATATTTGATCAAGAATAAACAATCACATTTAGTATTATAAATTTTAGAACATTTACTAATGTATAGGCGCTTAGATTTTTAAGAATTGCCAAATTTATCCTTGTATACTAAATAAAAAAGAGATCAACGTTGTAGCATATTCAATCAAGTAATGGATTTGTACCTTTTCACGCGCTATGTTTGCCTGGAGGATATTTTGTCTAGTCGTCTACTCCAAGTGTTAAAAGAGTTCTAACTATATCAATCCGCATTTTATTTTATTGGGGATTGTTTCCTCAATTTATTACACTTCTTTTACATGCCACACTTGCTCTATGAATTACTCTATAACAGGGTAACATGAACCAAACACTGTACCTCATTCCTCTTCTAAAGGTTTATATTCAATGGTTTATTCATTCCTCTTCAAAAGGTGTATATTACGATGGAGATACAAACAATTTAAAACTCCGATCATTAAATGTTTTTATTGTGTCTAGCTGGATCCTAATCAGTTCATGATCAAAAGTTTTTTGTTAGTCTGCTCGCTGCATTTATGTTTCCTTGACGATCAAATCAGCGCAGAAACATCGCATTGTGAGTAGAAATTAATATTGCAAGACATCCATAATTCATCCTTCACAAAAGACGCAGACTCAAACAAAGCAGTCAGTGTATAGTTCGTTTTTAATTTAGCCCCGTCTAATTTATATGGATTCTTCTAAATGCCGCCATGTTCAAGGCCATCGCAAAAATGCCGGCTTTGATTGGCCGCCATTCCACAATTACGTCATCAGCATCACAAACGTCGGGCTCAAATGAGTGCGCTACTTTGAAGACTTCCGAAATATCATGTTTAGATCCAAACATTATACAGTATTTGAATGCATTTTTTTCAGGGATGGTACAATATTCGAATGAAAAATTGGGATGTAAAAAAGGTGACAATAATTTTATTGTCACACTGAAAAAAGAATGTTTAGCTTTCCAAACGTGGAAATCTATTTTTTTTTATTATTGTTGACCTATTTAATTGTCCAAGCTTCAACCAGAGAAAAGCGTTATTATTTTAACATACGTTCTAATCATACATAGCCCCTATTGATCCGGTTTTTTTTTCATTCACAGCATACACGTAAGTCAGTTCAGTAGGTCCGGATTCCGGATATTACCTCCTAGTATATAGCAATACAAACAAACTTTATAACCTACATACATATATTCTATGTGAAGTATAGGTGAATTTTGAGACATTCTTGTATCTCTTATGTTTTTTAAGTATGAAATTTACGTATCAATATGCCCACTCCCACTTCCCCAGCAAAGAAGGATTTGATAATTTCCTAGCTAAATCAATGATCGAGGTAGCTTTCCCATTTTATGGATCAATAAAGCAATGAATACAAAACATGTAAGATACAGCTAACCCAAACAATGAATAAATCATCAGCAACCCAACAAGACGCGCTGAACACCTGAAGCGATTGTTATCGTATTCTAACATTCAGAGGAACAAGCGCTTAGAAGCTCTCTCGCTACGAATATAGAGCTACGAAAATTGAACCGGTATTCGAGGATGAAAGGGAACGTGGGCGGTCGGAGGGTTGTAGTGGGAGGGGGTAGTCTAGACTATGGCCTTGACCGTGGGGCTGGTAGGCGCGAGCGAGGTCGGGCCGACCCACAGACCGAGTCCGGCGCTGCCTCCCCACTGGGTGCATGAACTCGCTCGACATTGCACTGACATTGGAGGCGGGCCGAAGCGCGCAGAACGTCTCAGGTGAACGACCGACAACTCACACATATATTTGCGAAGATATTATCAGCCGCACTTCACCTGACGTAGCCGCGTGATCTTATATAACGGAGTGTAGCCTAACAAACCTACCTCAACGCAATGAAATTGGAACGCAGATACGTTTTGCATGACATTACCAAAAGATACCGTACTGGCCATGTTTAGGTCAAGTGCGATTAAGGACGAAAATACTGTACCGTCAAATTATGTTAAGAATCAAGATATCATGAAGTAGAGCAGTTTTTTTTAAATTTCGAAACGGAATGTTTAAGATATTTATATAAAAGGGCATGCCATGTCTGGCATGCGACCATCTTCGAATCCTACGAAATCGCCAGCGGCGGTAATTATACAATGATTTGGTTAGAGGAGAGTAGGGTACGAAGGCTCGCGAGGTAGATGAGGTAGGCGGGAAATAGCCGGCGTTCGACTGAGCAGGTCAGGGTGACATTGCTTGGTCATCGACCGAACGATCGATTCGATTACAAAAATAACCAAAAACCTATTTTGTAATCCGCTATTAAGCCATACAAGCAGAAACATAAAATAATTATTAAGGTTTTATATTAAGATTTTAGTTTATGCAATTGAAATACAAATAGAATAGCAAATATAAATAAACGAGCAGTCAATAACAAAGCTTAATCACGAACTATTGATAACGAATATGTTTGTGTAGTAAATTATTGAACGTAAACCTTTACTAGTATCAGTTTGCTATTGCATTGCTATTTAGTAATTCATTGGATGCAAATGTCTCAAAATTAAATATATTATTTTACCACTTTCAACAATAAATCGATTTAATTTCTCATACATACACTACGATGAGCTTTAGACTCCATAGCATCCAGCAGTAGAGCTAGCTGCGAGAACAGCCACGTATCTTTAAACACCATTTTGATACACACCATCAAACTAAGATTATAAATCACACTAGTTATATTAAAGTAACAAGATCACAATCCATATTACAGTAAGTCTAGTCACATTTTGCTCAAAGAGCAGGACTAGCGAGCTTCACGCCACGTATCTTTCACTATGCCACAATTAAACTAAGATTTTATTGGTCCCACAATTACTAGCAACAAGTAACAAGCTCACAATCCATAGTACAGTAAGGCTAATGACAATTTGCCACACGAGCAGGGCCCGCGAGCCGCTCACGCACAGTATGCGTACACGCACTCGCCCGCCCGCCCCGCGCCCCGCGTACGTGCGTACTGCTTTTAGATTGGTCCCTTCGCGGCGAATCGTTGGGCGAAGGTACAGTCGTAAAGTACTAAGGTTAATGTGTTTTGCGCCTACGTTGCTGCTATTGGTTGACTCGTTGTGGTTAGTTATTTACTGATACATTGTGTTTTACTGGTGAGCGCTTCTCTTTTGATAATAGGTTTATATGTAAGAATATAACTAGACGTAACATGATACAATTTATGAGGATTAAAGAAATGAAAGTGTATAGCCGAGCCAGAAGTAATGCCTGTACCGGCATGGCTCTAGCTAGTGCGAACTTTTTGGCGTTTTTTTTCCAACTCACCATTTATTTATCTTGGACTATTTTAACTTCACAATGTCTTCTAATTATAAAATGACAGCATCCACAAAAAATAACTGGGCCCCAGTGCATTATGTGCACTTTCAATTTCATTATATTGTGTAATCATTTATATAAAATTACTACTGATCACAATAAAAATCCACTCTAGTTGAATTCCCTTCGCGGCGAATCGTTGGGCGAAGGTACAGTCGTAAAGTACTAAGGGTAATGTCTTTTGCGCCTACATTGCTGCTATTGGTTGACTCGTTGTGGTTAGTATTTACTGATACATACATTATGTTTTACCGGTGAGCGCTTCTCTTGATAATTGGGTTTATATGTAAGAATATAATGAGATGTGAGAAAATTGAAGAGGAGGAACTAAATGAAAGCTGAAGGAACCAAATGAAGCTCTGCTTGCATGACACTATTTGGTGCGAATATTATGACGAAGTTTTTTTCATGCTCTTCTTTTATTTATCTAAAATTACTATCTAACATGCCTATTCAGAATATCTTCAGTTGTAAAAAATATGTAGAGCTTTGAAAAACATATTTAGTTTTATCTCCAGTTATGTAATAAAACGTTTTAAAATTTCTACTTCTTTCGATAAGATACATATTTTTTTGATTTGACAGAAGTTAATAATTAGGTTTCTAGGTATATATAATCGTTTTATAAAAGAGTATTGTTAGCACTTAAAATCAAACGCACTGTTCGAGAATGATAAGACAATACCCGATTCAATAATAAGAATGAAAGTTTTTTTTATTTTTTTTTATTATCATCAATAATTCCACCGATCCGATTAATTTCCACCTGACTCTAAATAAGTATTTGGGCAAAAATCTATTAAGGATTGTTTACAAATAAAGGGTCTAGCAGGCTAAGGGAACAAGATTGGCCCCCGAAGCCGATCTTGCTGATTTTTATGTTGGTGCACCGGTTTCAGCCACGGTTACTGTGTGACAAAAATCAGCCCTCGATCTTCTTTTGTTTTGGAGATTTTTGACATTTACCAAATCATCAAGGTATTTTTTAAACTTATATTTTAGATAAACTACGCAAGCTAGAAAAACCAAACCAAATCACGATAAACGAGAATAAAATGAACTTTTAATCGCATGTTTTTATGGGGGGCCTACCAATAGTACTTCAGTCAAAAAATCATAGTTTATTTTTTTTAGTACATTTTTTTGACGTTTGCCGCGGAGGTACACCCACCAAAAAAATCTCAAAAAGAGCTACTAAAGACATGTACAAGTGCATAGAAAAAAAATTCCAAAAACCGTGGTGCGTCATGTCAAAAAATCGAAAATATTTGCAATACAACACCAGTATTTAAGTACTAGAGTAGTATATATTTTATGTAAACTCTTTTTCTGTAAACCGATGTTCCCCGCCCATTGCCACTTCAGGTTTACAACTCTTCGGGCTATGTCGGTGACTTTAGTTCTTCAGCGGACCTCCTCATTTCTGATTAGATCGCGCAAAGAAACCCCGAGCATAGCCCTCTCCATTGCCCTCTGAGCTACATTGAGCTACTTTGAGCTTTCTTATCTGATCCATATTTGTATTATGCCAACAGTAACTTAGGGGGGTGTTGAGACTGTAATGCACCATTTGATTGCAAATGTCAAATGTCAGATGAAAAAATGTTATCTTCATAAATAGAATCTAATAAACACTAAAGAGT